>JAPFFP010047924.1:0-10110 GCA_026153255.1 Solanum medicagineum
TCACTCCTGGTGTGACCACACATCCATCTCAGCATCCTCATCTCTGCGACATGCATCTTCTAAACATGTGCCTTTTTCATTGGCCAACACTCCACTCCATACAGCAATGATGGTCTAACCATCATTCTGTAAAACTTACCTTTGAGTTTAGGGAGTATCTTCTTGTCACACAATACTTTAGAGACAAGCCTCCATTTAGTCCATACTGCCCCAATACGATGTGTGACATCATCGTCGATATTGCCACTACTCTGGATGATGGACCCCAGATACTTAAAGTTTTCCTTCTTGGGGATAGGTTGATTGGCAAGCCTCACATCAAAGTTTGCTTCATCCCTCTCAACAATGAATTTGCACTCCAAGTATTCAGTTTTGGTCCTGCTCAATTTGAATTCTTTGGACTCCAAGGCGTGTCTCCTGGCATCTAACCTATCATTAACTTTAGTCCGAGTCTCATCAATCAGTACTATGTCATCTGCAAATAGCATACACCATGGTACCTCCTCCTGGATAGATCGCGTCAACTCATCCATCACCAAGGCAAACAAGAAAGGGCTCAACACAGATCCTTGGTGAAGTCCCATCTCATCAGGAAAATACTCTGAGTCTCCTCCCACCATTCTTACTCGAGTTTTGGCTCCATTGTACATGTCCTTAATCGCCCTGATATACGCCACTGGGACACCTTTCAACTCTAGACACCTCCATAAGACATCCATTGGGACTTTGTCATAAGCCTTCTCGAGATCAATGAACACCATATGAATGTCCTTCTTTCTTTCCCTATATTTCTTTACTAACCTCCGAACAAGATGAATTGCTTCAGTAGTTGACCGCCCGGCATGAATCCAAACTGATTCTCTGAGATAGATACTACTCTTCACACCCTCATCTCCACAACTCTCTCCTAGACCTTCATAGTGTGGCTTAACAACTTGATACCCTTGTAATTGTTACAGATTTGAATATCTCCCTTATTCTTGTACAATGGAACTATTGTACTCCTCCTCCATTCATCAGGCATCTTGGCAGTCTTCATAATAGCATTGAACATTCTAGTCAACCACACAATACCATCCTTGACCATGTTCTTCCAAAAGTCTACCGGAATCTCATCGGGCCCTATCGCCCTCCACCTCTTCATCCTACTAATAGCCCATCTTACCTCATCAACTTTGAACCGCTTGCAATAACCAAAATCACGATGGTTTTCGGAGTGTGCCAACTTACCCAGCTCAATATCTCTATCTCCTTTTTCATTTAAGAGTTTATGAAAGTAAGTTTGTCATCTTAATTTAATGGAAGTGTCATCCACCAGCACCTCGCCCTCCTCATCCTTGATGCACCTTTCTTGGTCCAAGTCAGTAGTTTTCCTTTCTCTTACTTTAGCGAGCCTATACAATCTCTTGTCCCCGCCTTTGTCACTTAGCTCCTCATAAAGGCGCTCAAACATTGCTGACTTGGCATTCGTCACCGCCATCTTTGCTTCTGACTTGGCCGTCTTATAGACTACCTTAAGCTTTTGCTTTTCATCTTCATCCCTATACTCTAACCACTTTGTGTAAGCGGCCTTTAGCTTTCACTTTACCCTAAACTTCATCATTCCATCACCAATCGCCCTGACGTCCACCAAAGGTCCCTCTCGAAACCCCTAGTACCTCGGTAGCTACCTTTCTTATGTAACCAGCAGTCGTGTCCCACATACTGTTCACATTACCTTCACTACTCCACGCCTCTAAGTTTCTCAACTTTTCTTCCATCTCATGAGAAAGGGCAGGAGTAAGGCCTCCCTATCTAATCCTAGGTTGGGCATACAAAACCTTCTTCTTCTTCTCTCTCTTGATCTCCATATCTATCACTAAAAGCCTATGTTGAGTGGAAACATTTTCACTCGGAATAACCTTGCAATTTTTACATAGGCTTTTATCACACTTTCGGAGAAGTAGGTAATCTATCTGAGTCTGAGCTACCGAACTACGGAAGGTAATCAAGTTATTTTCCTTTTTTGGGAAACACGAGTTAGCAATCACTAACTCAAAGGCTTTGGTAAAATCCAATAGAGACGTCCAACTTCCATTCCTCTCCCCAAAACCAAAGCCTCTATGAACACCTTCAAACCCACTAGTAGATGCCCCGATATGCCCATTAAAGTCACCCCCAATGAAGATTTTTTCTGTCTCCGAAATGCCTCGTACAACCTCATCCAAATCCTCCAAAAGAGCCTTTTGACTTCCTCATCTAGGCCTACTTGGGGCGCATAAGCACTAACTACGTTCACCACATGTCTACCATCTACGAGTTTGATAAACATTATTCTATCATTAACCCACCTAACCTCAACCATATAATTCCTAAGGTTCTCGACTACTAGGATACCCACACCATTTATATCCCTAGAACCACCCGAGTACCACAGCTTAAACCCATCCCCGTCCCGAGCCTTGGTGCCTACCCACCTGGTCTCCTGAACACATGCTATATTAGTATATCTCCTCTTAAGACACTTCACTAGCTCTATGGATTTCCCTATAAGTGATCCTATATTCTACGACCCCTTAACTTGAATAACCCCGTGCCTCCCTTACCACCCCTACCCCTAACCCCTGACCCCGACAGATGACATGACCCTAGTCCACCATGAGATCCCGACGCCAGAAACTAAGAACAAAAAACTCTCTAAACTACAAAATCCAAGTAAAATAATCTAGCGAGTATACAAGTAAACAGTAAACAACAAGAAAACTACCAACAACAGGAAGAAAACCAAAAACAATATGTTATACAGCCCACAATTTCCTTTTCTTGTTCAAATAGATATGTAGGTGAAAAAGCAAGATATGTTGGTGAAAGCAAGAATTTCAACTGCGAGAATTATACAATATTCAATAATCAACAGTACTCAAAACTCAAAACAAGATCAGTATGCAGTCCAAGTTTATTGCAGTCAAGAAAGTAGTGAACAGAGAAGAGTTTGGAAGGATATCACCTGGAAGCCGTCGGAGAATTGAAACTCATGCTGGGAGCTGTCCAGAATTCTGACTGGAACTCGCTGGAAAACTCAAATGGTCGCCGGGATTTCTTCTTCATGAGAAATGAAGTTAAAGTATCCGTAACAGAGAGAATGGCCGCTAGAAGAGTCGCGATCGATGCAGAGAAATGAATCGAACCAAGAAATCAAACAAAACCAAACCCAGAAAAGAAGAGGAAGGGACGGATCGACCGAGAAATCATTGTGGCGGTCGAATATCTATCAGATTTGTGCAAGAATAAACCACACATGATAAACAGTTAATTAAAAACTCCTTGCGCTTTCGTCAGAAAATGACTGTGTTCGGCCACTCTGGTGGCGGAGGTGGTTTCCTCGCCGGAAGATAGGTTTTTCCAGTCCTATTGATAGTTTATAAAAATTTCAACAGATTGCTTTAATTCCACTTTAGGTAATTTCATAAAATGTAAGCCCTAGAAATACAGTTATCTCCTTCCCTAATTGTTTAACCTATTACTCACTATGTATTATTGAAGTTTCACTTCCGGCTCATACTGTCACGAGTTAATTAAAATATAAAATTCAATAACAATATCAACTTCCATTGTAATAAAAAAAAGTAAATAGAAGGAATTAGAAAGAATCTCTTCTCTTCTTGCTCCAATTTCTCTTCCCCAAGCTTGAATTCAAACTCTCTTCTCCCAAGATGAAGTACTATTGTTCTCTAGAAGAAAGGTTCAGTGTATTCTTTGAAGTGTGTTCTATCAAGTAATTTTCTCAATGTACAAATAAGCCCTCTCCAAATTCAATTTAAACTCCATACAAGTTTTGCTGAGTTTTGTGCATGTTTCACCAATAGGCGGTCAAGATCATCCATTGCCAAACACTTCGATGGTACGCGCAAATGTATACTTGATCGTCTTTTAAATTAACTGGTGATGGTCTTGATCTCTGCAAGTTTAGGCGACTCGACTGTGATTGCTAATCCTGTTTGGCAATTCGCTGAATCTTCACTAGCATTACCTTTTACCTTCAAGTTTGAGGGGTTTGACTCTGCAACATTTAACGGTCAGTGTCGCCCTTCACCGAATTAGTCAGCGACATCGATTTTGACCTCTTTATAGGCGCTTTAGCTCTTTTATCTTGCGTCGTTAAGCATTGTCCTAGCATGCACTTTCATCCTCAATTCTAACATTAAACACATAGATTATTAAGTATATAAGGCATAATAGTACATTAAGAACAATAGTTTCTTACTTTTTAAACTCTATATGTGTCCAAAATATGAACTCATGAAGAATCTCTTGAGATTAGGAGTCTTGGGTGAGCTCTTGACGTTTGGAGTTGTCTATCCCTTTCTATTTTGGCTAGGACTAGTCTTTATGTTATATTCAGAGATAATGTATTCTATTATCTTAATTATTGCATCTGTATAGTTTCTGTACTCCTTTATCTTGTCTAGTAGCTTGACTATTGACCGATACCAGGTCTTGGGAATTTTACTTTGTCGGATTATTTTTATTCTCTTCTTCCTCTATTTCTCCTATGCTTACCAAGCATTGTTTGCTTTTTTCTCTTTCGCTTGTGATAGTTTGTTACCTATGGTTCTGGACTATGAATTAGGCTTACCTACTAGTGGGTTGTTAGTAGGAGTCATCATCACTTGAGAAATTGGATCGTGACACAAAATTAGTGGTAGTGTGTATTCATGGAACTCCCTTATATGATAAAGGGGTTAAGTTATGATCAATGGTAAATTTGGCAGCGAGTTAAGTAGGAGGCTGAAATCAAGTGCACTAGTTATGGTTAAAGTATTCGGGATAGTAAGAATATATTATGGATAAAAGATTTAGGTGGTGTACTTTTTATTGTGTACTTTCTTCTGAATATTTATGTAACACCCCACAACTCCATTCATAGGTCCCAAAATTTTCGTCGTAAGTATATAAGATTAAACCTAGTAATGCCTTACATGTACCTATATTCAGGCTCATTCATATATATGATAAGAGACCTTTAACACTTAGTCGAGTTCAAAACGTTCCTATAAAATGAATTTCTAGTCTTAGATTATGCAAGGTTCAACTTTAAATTATCATAACTTTTAGCACAAAAAGAATTGAAAGTCTCATGACATACCAAATGAAAGCTCTTTGAATTATCTTTTTAATGCAACTGGTTTCACCTCATTAGGTGTTTGGAGTCATAAGTTATGGCTGTTTTATTGAAAACTACCAGTGCAGAGTTGCAATACGAGACCTCTTTATGGGTCGTAAATCAAAGTACGACCCATATTGCCAACTCGTGAAAAAAGTCAGAAAACTTTATTTTCAGACCCATACTTTACGGACCCATCTATGGGTCGTAGAATACTCTATGAGTCGTAAAATGGAGCTCATAGAGAATTTCAGATACCTCAAAAATTGCCCAAAATTTTACTAAAGGTTCCCTACGGGTCGTAGAGGGTCTCGTAGGCGACCCGATCTGCAATTTTAAAGAGGGGTATTTTCGTCCTCTCTCACCCTTTTATGTCCAAACTCATCTGTTTTTAGCCTAAAGAAATTCCTAAATATAATTCCTTAATTCCTTTATGCTCAAAATACTCTCCAAACCTAGAATTTATTTTTCAAGAGAAGGAAAGTTAGGGATTTCAAGAACCTTCTTCAAATTCTTCAAGAAACTAATTCCCCAGATATGTAAGGCCCTTCAAAAGTTATCCTACTATTATTTTAGTATCTATAACCACCAGTTTCTATCCAAGAACATATTTATAAGTTGAGATCAAGGTTTCCTTCATTACTAGTTAATTTCATCAAAATACTTGTTCATGCATTATTTCTTGATAAAAATCACGACCTTTACTGATTTTATTACCAAATTAAGCTATTGAGAAAGGATTTACAGTTATTGTTGTATTTATGAGAACCCTATATCTATCTCATGAAAAGTCACAGTTTTGAGTTGAGTTTAAAAAGTTCTTGAAGATTATGTATTGATAAAGATCATGCTGAAATTCCTTGAATTGATACAATTTTCAGACAAAGGACAGAGTTAAGTTGAGAAAAGTTTAAGAAAAGCTAGAGTTAGGCTGAGTCACAAAGAGAAGAAAGTAATACTTTGAGCAAGAATACTCTTTTAAGTATGAGCATTATGAAAGTTATTTTGGGAGTAGTATTGAGCACCAATATGAGTGAGAGTAATAATAACTTGAACTCATAAACTACGTAGCCAACATAGGAAAAGATTGTATCAAAAGTATAACTCCTCATTGTCACTGAGGTAACCCAGTTTTGGGATGAGTCTATTCCTCTTGTTTTCGTCCCTTACCCCGGTAAAGTATGGGATGACTCTGGCAGCGTGGGCAAGACGTTGTATCATCATGAAGCTCATAGAGATGATTGTCGGTTAGAGAAACTCCCCAAGAAGTAAAGTTTATTATTTAGTTCACTGATATTTAATATATCTTTATTCAAGTATTTCTCTTTATTATGTTGCATAATAAATTGAGTTGAGCTAATTGCAAAGCTAAGTATTTAAGTATCATATTTTTATATATTTATTTGTGCTCATTAATGCGTTAAAGTAAGTATTTCCTTTATATTGTGTTGCACTTTTAGGCCTGTTTAAAAACATTTTATTTCACCTGCATGATATACTTTAGTCAATAAAGCTATCTCAAAGTTCAGTTTTTAAGTGAGTATCCTATCCTTAGTACTTTTTGGCAAGTGATGTTTCTTAGATGAAGACGATCTTCAACAACTTCTACTCTTCCTTCCTTGTGGTATAAGTTGTGTCATTATTTTATTTTATACAATGTATTCCTAAAAGCTCTTGTATCTGTTTAAACTAGATTCCTTGGTGGTGTTAGTGATCTTTTTCAAAAATTAAATTTGAACTTTTAGCTCTATACTTGATAATTATGATTTTTTTAGTTTTTTTTTCTGCATGATGTAATTGATTGGTAATAAAAAAATTTCCTATTTAAGTATTAGAATAGGTGCCTCCACGACTCAATGAGTTGCATCGTGACATTTCCCCTTCATTGATTTCATCTTAGGATATATATTTACAAAATTAATTACACAAATTCTAATACCAGTAGGAAACACTATCTATACCATAGCCTTTTTATATATTATTAATGTGGACATAGTTAAAGACGTTGTTATAAAAAATTAATCAAAATAAGAAGGTAAGTGGTACTAAGCGCAATATCATAAACAACATATTGCATTATTGTAATCTACAAAAAAGTTGAATTTTTTTTTTAAATAAGTAAAGTTGAATTTTTTTAATAAGTAAAATATTACTTAACATTATATTATTTCAGCCTAAACTTTTATCCTTGCTATTTATTAAATCCAAATAAATGTGACATGCGACGCAAAAATTATATTCTTTGGTAATGACAAATATGTGTTAAAGAAATGAAATTTGCACCTAACTTAACCTCAAAATTAACTCAGAAGAAAAATTAAGATTGACGAAGCTCATATAAAAAGATCACTCATTAATTTCTTAAACCACTAATGTGCGACTCGTGCTAAGAAGTTAGTTATCATGTAGATTAAAAAATTGGTCCTTTAGTTGGTAAGGAAAAGTAAATTATAAGAAATCGTGAAATACTAAATGACCTTTTAAAGTGTCAAAATCTTTCAAATCCAGAAAGTTGAAGTTCATGTGATAAGAATAATTGTTAGGTGCAGAAACAGTACTAATTAAAAAAAAATGAGTTTTCCATTTCAACAAAGTGACAAGTAGAATTGATGCTACTAGTGATTTTCTTATTGGTTTTCTAGTCAAATCGTGGCTTTGGAGTTTTAACTAAATTTCTTGCAGATTACTGTTTATACTCTTTTATTTTATAAGAGGATATGAATTTACGGAAAAAATCCTCAAATTCCATGATGCTTGTTGACGAGAGTAATGTGAAGTTGTTGAAAGTTAGGGGCCACATCCATTTCTATTTCTTACACATTGAAGGCTCCAATTTGACATTTTGCTCTTCGTTTATCATTAAGCTTCCCATATTAAAAACTTACTTGACCATATTTTAGTAATTTCTAAATATGGTATGCCAGGTTTATTAGGTTCTAAATGAAATGGGCAGCATATTTACATGGTTGCTACATATTGCACTTAAGAAAATTACTCAATTTATATTTTTTAATTATAATATGACGCAAAATATAAAAAATATAAAGAAATTTTTGAATTTTATGGCTTTATAGTAAAAATAGTGTACTCCTCTCTGTTCCATTTTATATGGCACCCTTTTTTTTAGTCTGTTCCAAAAAAAAAAATGTTACCTTACACTAATTGGAAATAATTTGGCTTTAAAATTTTCTTTTTACCCTTAATGAAATGAATGTCAACCACAAAAATTTCTCAGAATGATTTTACACCACAAGTTTCAAAAGTCTTATATTTTTTCTTAAACACCGTGCCAAGTCAAATGGTGCCACATAAAATGGGACAGAAGGAGTAATTTCTTTTTGTCTTAGTAATGGATGGGCTGACACGGTCTATGTAGGAGGGGTGTCATGGTGTATGCTATTTGCATATGACATAGTAGTGATTGATAAGACTCGGGCTAAAGTTAATGATAGATTGGAGGTTTGAAGATATACTTTGGAATCCAAAGGGTTCAAATTGAGTAGAACCAAAATAGAATACTTGGAGTGTAAATTCAGTGTTGCAAGAGATGAAGCAGACATTGAAGTAATACATGCCACTAACCAATTTCAAAGAGAAAGTACTTTAAGTATCTTGGATCCATCATCCAGAGTAGTGGCTATCACGCTGCGGGAAGGTTTCCTAGGCCTAACTGACACTCAAAGACTATTGTTAGCCCCCAAGGGAACCACTTGGCCTTATCACATTCATTCAATTGGTACATCACAGCGAAAGACATCAGAAATAGAAATAAACTAGTGGGTATTCAGCCCCATCTCATCTACCTCAAGGAATAAGGTCATGGGCCAGAAAACTTGTCAACATCCATAGCACAAATATAGAAGAAAAGAGCTCAATATAGAAAAGGGGAAAGAACCTAACATCAAGTCATCATCTATATGTCTATGAAGCCTCTATTTCTACGATCTAAGAAGCTACCATGACGGGCCATGACTACCATAATTCAAAGAAGCAACTGAAAACATAGGAAGGAAGTAAATGGTAGCATTCGGAGGATACACCAATCTCTGAACTAGGAAGTGCTGAACCTTAACGGGCCGTCTGTTGAAGTCCCCTGGCTGCAGGATCTGCATCATAAAATGATGCAGCGCAAAATGACGTTAGTATGCAGGATATACAGTATGTAAAAATGGGTTAAAAGTAAATAGTATAATATGGAATGACATCAACTCATCAGATACTCATCTCAACACAAGAATAAGGAATGGACAATATCATATCAACATAAATCAATACTCATACCATCACATTAACATCAAAGTACTATCAAGGTGAAACCTATCTAGGAGTTTCTCTAACCGACAACCATCACTTATGAGCCAGTGATGATACAACGAAATGATGTCATTGCCGCATCCGCCTAATCTCTTACCGGGGTAAAAGGCATGGCATTTGTAGATCCATAATAACATCAAGTTCTCTTTTGGGATTAAGGAAACATTTGTTCTCACGGTCCAATCCTCTTCCTACGCTGGCCACATAGTTAATGAGTGTGAATGAGACTTACTCTTACCCATTTTGATACTCAATACTCCTCCCCGACATGCTCATAATACATCAAATATAAAGATTTCTCATCACTTAGTCTCTTTTGGACAAAGAACATCAACTCAATGGATTAGGAACATTCTTTTTAAATTAAACTCAGCCTCTTAAGACTCAAGACATCAGTCAACATCTACCACATTCCTCTAAACACTCACCTCAAGACCAGAAATCACAACTACAACACTATCTCATCATAAAGGCTCTAGACATCCACCCCTAAGCTCATTCTTGTAGTTTTCAACAAAGAAGTCATATAGGGTTTTACACAATAATTCCACCAACCATTTAAACATATAGTACAAATTGTGATGATCATCAATTGAAGAAAATACATAAAATAACCATAAATTTTACTAGAATATTTGAGAATTTAACATACT
>JAPFFP010047925.1:0-10109 GCA_026153255.1 Solanum medicagineum
AGACCTACATCATTTTATGATGCAGATGCAGGTGATAGAGTTAATCCGCAGACACTTTGTTGAGGACCAACATCTCATTTAGCCATTGGTGAAGCCTCTTACCAGTCGTAGGCTTTGGAGTCTTATTTCTATTTTTAGCATTTGTTTTTAGTTATGGTTGTCATTGGCTTATCACGGTAGTAACTTCAAACTATTCTAGTTAGAGGTTCCATAGACTTTATGATAAGAGTTTCAGTTCTCATTTTCTGATGCTATTGAGATATTTCCTTTGTTTAGATTGTTCAAACTATTGCAGTTTCTTTAGTACATCCTACCTATGCCTATCTTTATTATTTAAGTCTTCCGCTAAGTAATCTTGCTAGGTCAAGTGGTTTGCTTGGGACTAGAGATGATTCTGGATACCGGCCACGTCCAGGCTGTAGACTCAAGTCGTCAGAAACTTGGTATCAGAGCACAGAGTTCAAGTGTCCTAGGGAGTCTATCGAACCGTGTCTAGTAGAGTTCGTATTATTGCTGTGAGGTGCACCATATCCATAATAGGGAGGCTACAGGGCATTAGGAAGTGTCACTATCAATTGTTATCCCTCTCATGTGTTAGAGTTTACCTCTATTAAGTCCTTTCTAATTCCTGCATTCACGTCTTATTTTTCAGATTATACCTCCACTTAGATGAATTACCCCTCACGTCCTTCAGAACGCCCCATAATAGTAATTTTCATATATCTCAAAATTCGTGCGTAATTTTAAAAATTTGACTTTATATTCTCAATTAGGGGGCAAAATTAAGTAGGAAATAGGTATAGCCCAATTTTTCGAAGACCTGTAGCAAAAATTAATTTTCACTAATTTTTCGATTCCTAGTGTCTGTCCGCTCCTAGGCCGCGACACGCCTGGGGCGCGGACTAGTGTATTTGGTGGTCCGCGTCATGCCTAGGGCGCAGACCAGTGTAACATTTTCTTTGATTTTCTTATTTCGTCTAAGGGCATTGGGGTAATAGCCCATGCCCATTTAAACATGAAGTCTTCCATACTTAGCCATTTTTCAATTCTATAAATCACAAAACCCTCTCTAACCTCTCCAAGACTTTATCAAATCTCTCATTTAAATTCAAGGATTTCAAGCTCAATTTTGGAACTCTAAAACCCATCTCAAGCTTCAACTCTCCTTCAAGTTCATCTCAAGGGATTCAAGGTTTAAGGTATGTGGGACTTCATCCATAGGTCCTTTAACCCATGGAGACGAACCTTCTCTTTTTATGAAAATTGCATGATTTCAAGTTGCATTACCTATGGGTATCTCTTCATTATGAATTTTGAACATAAATTATGTTGGGGTTTTAATCAAGTATTGAATGATTATGCATAAATATCTATCTCAATCTTATTCCATGAATTGGTTTTGTCTATTGAGACTATGCATGATTTGAGCTATGAAACTATGAACTATTATGAGCTTTTGTGATGGATTTCGGAATACCCAAAATGAGGGTTTTACTAGAATATTGGTGGGTTGACTTGCATGGAGTTTACTCATCTTTTTTTACTCTTGAATTGTATGATTTTTAACAAGTATCATGAGTCGACCATGTGTTTGCTAAATCACATGAGAAGAATTCTCAAGTTGTTGATGAACTATTACATGATTTACAAGTCAAATGATTTCATGATGATAAAGGAACTTCAAGCATGTATTGAATTTATGAAAAGTATCTATGATTTTACAAGTATCAAGTTGAGCCTTATTTCAAGATTTTTACCTCTTATGAGCTATTCATGTTAAGCAAGCGTTCATGTATGATTATGATCTACTCTCATGTTAAAGTTAGGCTCACTAGTAGAGGTCAAACATGCTTATGAGCTACTCATGTCCCTTACAAGTTACTCATGATATTATAAAACTATGATTATTTCAAGTATTCCATGGGATTTGACTTAGCGGCGATTGAGGCTTAAGATGGGGGCTCAACTCAAGGGGTCCTTATATAAAGTCTTTAGTCTTTAAACTATGTGCCACCATAGGATTAAGAATATTACCCTTTCTATACTAGTGGATCCATCTAGTTCATGTTATCATGTTTGGTTTACCTTGGCAAGTAGACCATACTTGGGGGGGGGTGTCATGCCCGATCACCTAAACCAAGGCAAGTTGTAGTTGCTTGGTCTATGTCGGTTGAGGTCTCTTCCCACATATGTATGATATATTATGCAAGTTGAATGCCTTATAAGCATGTAAGCATTGATCATGCATGTCATATTGAGGTTATATATCCATTAATTATGATTATGCATTTTGATTATTTTTGCTTATGTCTTTGTTGCATTGCACCACACATACTTTATACATTCAAACATACTAATGCATACTTTATGTCTATATGATATTATCATGTAGGGACCGAAGCTCCTTTTGATCATCCCCCTCCGTGTGGCTAGTTCGATTCTCCTAGAAAGCTTTGGTGAGTCCTCAACTCCGAGGACAATATCTAATTTATTTCATTTTATGATGAGACTTGTGCCTTATGTTGAATGCTCATTACTATGAGGGTGATTCCAGGAAGTGTCTTGGCCCTTGCTCCATTCTAAAGTAGGGGTGTTGTTGGATACTAAGTTTGTATATGCTTTCAAGCTTGACTTTTCTTTTGTTTCCATGTTTATGAAAGATTTCCGTTAGTCCTGCTTCCCTTTTTATACTTGACTCTTATTAATGTTTATTTTACTTTCACAACCAAGGATTTGTGTATGTTACAATCAAGAGGCTTGTTTGGGTTGTCTTCGGACTTCTCATTCACCATGCCATGTGTAGTCCCTAGGCTAGGGTCGTGACAGTAGACCGTTGGACCAGCCAGGGGTAGAGGGTGCCCAGGCAAGAAGAACGCGAACTAGTCTGAGCCACCAATTCCTGAGGGACCTAGAGGCCCAACTATGCCTATCGCGCAGCTGCGGACATCTCTAATGCTGAGATCTGCCAGGCCATCCAGATGTTAGCACAGGAAGTCACTACATAGGGAGATTGACATGGAGATGGTAGGGATGAGGTAAGGATACTTCCAGGGTATACGAATTTCTGAGGATAAACCCGCCTGAGTTGACGCGGTCTAATGTGAAGGAGGATCCTGAGAACTTCATTGAGGAGCTCCATAAAGTATTTCAAGTTATGTGCACAAGAGATGCTGAGCGAGTTGAGTTTGATGCCTACCAGCTCAAGGGAGTGAATTGACTCTGGTTTGATCGTTGGAAAGGAGGTAGAGCAGAAGAGGCACCAGCTTTGCGTTAGGCCATGTTCGAGGAGGCCTTTCTTGGACAATACTTTCCTAGAGAGATGAGGCAAGATAAGGTGAGGGAGTTTCTGAATCTAGAATAGGAAGCTATGAGCGTGTAGGAGTATAGTCTTAAATTCACTTAGCTGTCCTGTTATGCTCCGACGATGGTGCCAGACATACGTACTAGGATGGATCTGTTTGTGTCAGGGCTCTCTCGAATGACTAAGAGAGAGGGAAGAAATGTTATAATAATTGGGGATATAGACATAGCTTGCTTAATGAATTGTGTGCATCAAGTGGAGGAGGAGAAAATGCAGGATAGGGAGAAGTCAAGAGATAAAGGGCTAAGACATCAGGGCAAGAGATAGGCAAAGGGGAGATGGAAATGCCAATCATTCATACTTTCAGCCTAGGATATCTGGACCAACACCTTCATCTGCTAGTGCACCTATACCAAGGGTCAGGAATGAGCAGTATCACAAAACCACAAATTTCAGGGTGACCAATCACAGGGGAGTATAGCTCAAGGATCGACTCATTACCCAGTTTTGCCGTGAGTATACTAGGTCTCATCTAGGAGAGTGCCTTGTGGCATGAATGGTTGTTTTAGATATGGTCAAGTGGGACTCCTATGAGGAGACAGAACACGAGGGATAACAGATCTCAATCAGTTTTTCAGCACCACAGGGTAAGCCAATTCAAAGGGTTGCTACATCAGGAGCAAGCGAGGTCACAAACCATCTATATGCCATAGCCACCAGATAGGGGCAGGAGAACTTACCAGATATAGTTACTAGCATGCTTAAATTTTTTACATATGATTTCTATGAGTTGTTAGACCTAGGTGCCATATTATCATTTGTGACTCCCTATGTAGCCATGAAGTTTGGGATCAGTCCAAAATGTCTTCTTGAGCCTTTTAGTGTTTCCACCCCTACTGGAGAATTTATTCTAGACCAAAGAATTTGTAGGGATTGTCCAATATCAGTTTACGATAAGGATATCTTAGCTGACCTAGTTAAGTTAGACACAGTAGATTTTGATGTTATTCCAGGTATGGACTAGCTTCATGCTTGTTATTCCTCCATAGACTGCAGAACCGAGTGGTCAAGTTTTAGTTTCCTAATGAGACAGTCTTAGAGTGGAGAGGTTGCTCAGTTTTTCCCAAGGATAAGTTTGCCTTATATCTAAAAGCTAGAAACTCAATTTCCAAAGGGTGTATATACCATCCACTTAGAGTCAAAGGTTGTAGTGTCGAGACACCATCTTTATCTGTTCCAGTTGTGAATGAGTTTCCAGAAGTCTTTTCTGATGATCTACTTGGAGTCCCTCCTGATAGGGAGATAGACTTTGGGATAGATACCTTCCCAGATACTCAACCTATATCTATTCCTCCGTACCGTATGGCTCCTTTAGAGTTGAAAGAATTGAAAAGGCAGCTGAAAGACCTCCTAGATAGGGGTTTCATTAGACCAAACATCTCACCTTGGGGTGCTCCAGTTCTCTTCATGCATAAAAGGAATGGTTCTCTTATAATGTGCATAGATTACCATCAGTTAAATAAGATCACCATAAAAAATAAGTATCTTCTTCCAAGAATTGATGACCTATTTGACCAACTCCATAGTGCTACTTGTTTCTCCAAAATAGACCTCAGATCTGGATACCATCAGCTCAAAGTTAGAGAAAATGACATCCCTAAGACAACTTTCAGAACCCGCTATGGTCATTATGAGTTCTTGTTTATGTCATTGGGACTGACAAATGAACCAGCGTTTTTCATAGATCTTATAAATAGGGTGTTAAGGTCATACCTAGATATGTTCATCATTTTGTTCATAGATGGCATCCCGGTCTACTCTCATAATGAGGAAGAGCATGCCAACAATCTTAGAATTATCCTGCAGACCTTTAAGGACCAACAATTGTATGCCAAATTTTCCAAATGTTAGTTCCAGTTAGAATCTATGTCGTTCTTACGTCATATTGTTTCTGGCGAAGGCATTTGAGTTGATTATCTAAAGATTGAAGCAGTAAAGAACTAGCCAAGACCCATATTTCCAACAAAGATAAGGAATTTCTTGGGTTTGGCAGGTTACTACAGGCGTTTTGTGAAAGGGTTCACTTCTTAAAAAGACCCCCAAAAGTTCCTAAAAATGTGCCTCCAAAGTGTCCAGAATCATAATTTTCATATATCTCAAGATCCATGTGTGATATAAAAAAACTGACTTCCTATTCTTGTTCAGGAGGTCAAATTTAGGGGGATAAAGGTCTAACCCAGATTTTAGAGCAATTGTTTCAAACAAAATGTGATTTCCAGAGAGCTTTTCGCGCCCCTGGCACGTTACCTAGGTTATTTTTGGTCCAGTTTTGACTTCAGTCCAAGACTTTTAAGTCTTGGACCTAAGTGTTCCCAAATGTGAAAATACCTACACTTAGCCTTTTTTCACCCACAAATCATTCTAAACACTCCCCAATATTCATTCAAACACTTAGCCAAATATTTTACTCCCAAACTCAAGACTCAAAACCCTTTCCGGATCTTAAAGATTGCAGTCAAACATCAAGTCTCTATCTTCAATTTTTATCAACTTCATCTCCAAAGCTAAGGTATGTGGGTTTCTTTCATGGGTTCCTTTCACATAAGATACGCAAGCTTCCTTTTACTTAAATTTGTATCATTCAAAGATGATTTCCTCATAGGTCTTAATTATTATGAAAATCGCTGCACACTATGTTGGGCTTATGAAATTATGACTATTTTACTATGTTTTGAGCTATAAATCTAAGATTTATTGTAAGATTTGATAAAGATTTTGATGTATATTGCTTGAGGGTGTTACCAAGTACCTATTGAAGGTTTTACATGGAATTTTCTTGCATGATTTCAATCTTGAAGTGCAAGATTTTACACTAGCACTACACACCCTCTAAGTGTTTGATAAAATGTCTGGTTATGGTTTCTTGAGAAATTAAAGATCCAATGTATGTATTATGAGCTGAATAACTAAATGATGATGAAGTGCCAATGAAGTGATGATGGAATTATGATGAAATTGATGTATGTATATAATGACTATATGATGATGAAAGGAATGTATGAATATGATGATTGTATGATGATGAGAGGAATATATTGCTAAAATGACTATATGATAATGGGAAAAATGAGCATATCTATATGATACTATGTTTATAGTGTTAGGGATGACCAAGCCTAGCTCAAGGGGTTGTAGGCCCAGGTAACCTATGGAGGGGTTGATACCTCGATCGCCTAGCTCGAGGGGTGGTAAGCTTGGGTAACCTTGTTAGGGGTTGGTACCGATCAATCTTTTTGGGAGTTCGTATTCCATCAACCATGTTAGGTATTTGTACCCATCAACCCATTGGGGGGTTTTGTACTCCATCAACCTCATGAAGGGGTTTGTACCTCATGCGCCTCTCCAAGTAGGTAGTAGGCCTTGGATTGCACTAACAATGTTCACTCCCTACAGATGTGTTATATCCTATAAAAGTATGATTTACCTCAAGCATTATTCATACATGTCATATTACCATATGCTAATCATTGCCTATGCTTATGCATTTCGATTATGAACTTATCTCTTGTTGCATTGCATCTTACATACTTAGTACATTCAGATGTACTAATCCATATTCTATTCCTACATAATGTCACCATGTAGGAATCGGAGTCCCATTTGAGCATCCTCCTCAACGTAACTAGTACGGCTTCGTTCAAGCTTGTTGGTGAGTCCTCCACTCTGGGAATATTAGTTATGATCTCTTGATATGTATTTAGACTTTCTCTTTAGATTTACGTATTGACTATAAGGGTGAGCCCCATTGCTTTGTCTTGGCCCCCACTCTTATCTTATTGTAGAGGTGTTGTTGGACATGTTATGATATCTATGTTATGAGATTTGGCTCCTATTGACTCTTGATATTTGATGTTATAAAGTTGTCCCTTAGCCCCGTTTATCCCAGTTTAGTACTTCTTGTTATGTTATATTATTTCCGTAACCAAGGATGTGTAATGATATGTTAAGAGGCTTGCTTGGGGCCCTTTGGGATTCCATGCACCGTGTCACATCTAGATCTTAGGCTTAGGTCATGACAAACATAGTATCAGAGCACTAAGTTGTTAAATCCTCGTAATCCAACACACCGCATTGATTAGAGTCTTATTCATGGTTGTGTTGTGCACCACAATTATGAGTAGGATACTATGAGTCATTTTAGGAATTGTTTCCCTTTTTCATGTTCTAAGTCGTGCTATAGAGTTGAAATAAGCTTTACTCCCCTAATGCTTGTTCTTTGCTATGCTAGATCATATCTAACACGAGAGGGAGACAAGCCCGCACACCCAAGGAGCAACCAAGCAATGGAGAGCTTATGGATGCTCTTACCATTCTTGCACAAGTAGGGGATAATCAACCCACTCAAGTGGCCCAAGCCCCTCATGCTCCTACACCGGGTTATTGAGTGAGAGACTTCATGAGAATCAATCCCCCTGAATTCTATGGGTCAAAGGTAGATGAGGACCCTCAATAGTTCATGGATGAGTTATACAAGATATAGGCTATCATGGGTGTGAGGCCAGAACAAAAGGCAGAGTTGGCAGCATACCAGCTCAAAGGGGTAGCACAAATATGGTACAACCAATGGAAAGAAGAGAAAGGAGTCAACCATATGGTGCTTTAGGAAGAGTTCGAAGTGGCTTTCCTTAATAGGTTTTTCCCTCTTGAGCTTAGGGAAGCTAAATTGGTGGAATTTATGAATTTGAGACAAGGGTCAATGAATGTGAGGGAATATGCCTTCAAGTTCAACCAACTTTCAAAGTTTGCTCCTTACTTGGTTGCCGACCCAAGGTCGAGAATGAACAAGTTCGTGATGGGGGTATCTGACTTAGTGAGTGAAGAATGCCGGTCCATTATGTTGATTGTGGATATGGACTTGTCCCGGTTGATGATATATGCCGATCAAATGGAAGAGGAGAAATTAAGGAAGAGGAGGGATCATGAGGCCAAGAGGGCCCGTTTTGAGGGTAAGTTCCGAAAGGGTGGTTGGTTCCATAAGGGCTAAGGGTCTTCCCATGCATTTCAAAAGAGGGTTGTCAGTGATGTTCCAAGGGCCCAAGGTGTTAGGGGCTTGGCTTTTATTGATGTGTGTCCAAAGTGTGGATAAGGTCATAGTGGCCCATGCTTAAGGAATACTGGGGCTTGCTATGATAGTGGAGAAATGGGACATAAGGCAATAGATTGCCCTCGTAATCGCAACAAGGGCAAGGAAGTTCATCTTCAAGGTACTAATGCGGTCCCTTTGGGGAGAGGTGTCCTTCAAAATGGTGCCCCAAGGCACAACCAGTTTCATGCTTTTCATGGGAGGCAAGGGGTAGATGAAGTCCTCAATATTGTTATCGGTATGTTAAAAATCTTTGACTATGATGTGTATTTATTAATTGTTCCAGGTGCCACTCTTTGTTTTGTTACCAAAAAATTCCATGTTAAGCCCGAAGTATTGCATGAGTCATATGAGGTGTCTACTCCTATTGGTTCATCTATTGTTGCTAGAAAAGTTTATAGAAGTTGACCTATTTGCATATTCCATAAAATGTTGTCTTGTGATCTTGTTGAGTTAGATATGGTTGATTTTGATGTCAATCTTGAGATGGATTGGTATCATACCTATTATACTTCTATTGACTGTAGAATCCATAGGGTCAAATTCAAATTTTCAAATGAACCTGTCCTTGAGTGGGAGAGTCAAGATGTGGTGGTCAAGGGTAGATTCATCTCTTGCATTAAAGCCTGTAAGATGATCTCTAAGGTGTGTCTTTAACATCTTGTGAGGGTTAGAGATATGGAGTCTAAAGTCCTTCCATAGAGTTGGTTCTGATTGTAAATGAGTTTCTTGATGTCTTCCCAAATGACCTTCCTAATATTCCTCCCAAAAGGGAAATTGACTTTGGCATAGACCTTCTCCCCGATACTCAACCCATTTCTATTCCCCCTTACCGTATGGGCCTGTTGGAGTTAAAAGATTGAAGGAACAATTGAGAGACTTGTTAGAAAGGGATTCATTAGGCCTAGCCAATCACCTAGGGGTGCACCGGTGTTGTTTGTGAAAAACAAGGATGGGTCCCTTAGAGTATGTATTGACTACCGGCAACTCAATAGGGTCACCATCAAGAATAAGTATCCTCTTCCAAGGATTGATGATTTATTTGACCAATTGCAAGGGGCTAGCCATTTTTATAAGATTGATCTTCGATTCGAATATTATCAAGTAAAGGTGAGGGAGTGTGATATTTCCAAGACGGCCTTCTGGACTAAATATAGGCATTATGAGTTTATGGTGATGTCTTTTGGATTGAGTAATGCACCGTCCGCCTTCATGGACCTTATGAATAGGGTCTTCAAACCTTACCTTGATTCTTTTGTTGTGGTGTTCATTGACGATATTTTGATCTATTCTCATGGTGAGGAAGAGCATTGGGCTCATTTGAGGGTTGTGTTGCAAATATTGAGGGAGGAGAAATTGTACGCTAAGTATGAAAAGTGTGAATTTTTGTTGAAGGAAGTTGCTTTCCTAGGGCATGTGGTGTTGGAGGATGGTATAAAGGTGGATTCTAAAAAGATCAATGTGATTAGAAATTGGCCTAGACCATTAACCCCATCGGATATTAGGAGTTTCTTGGGCAACTCAAAGTGCATGGAAAGAACTACCCTACGCATGATCTTAAACTGGACACCATAGTATTTGCTTTGGAAATTTGGCGACATTATTTGTATGGGGTGCATGTTGATGTGTTCACCGATCATAAGAGCCTCCAATATGTCTTCACTC
>JAPFFP010047926.1:0-10107 GCA_026153255.1 Solanum medicagineum
TGATAATGATAGTGGCTTCATAAACTAGAGTTGAGTATTGATGCTGAGACTTGCTAGGCTAGTTTCTTTCGTACTAGCTTATTTATTTAATATAATATTTAAGTTATAGATTTCCCATTCATATTTTTAGTCTTTCGCTGAGTGTTCTGAGTTTTATATACATTGAATGAATGGATGTGATGAGGCCAAGTGGTTCGCTTGGGACTAGTAATAGTCTCTGAGTGCCAGCCATGTCTAGGGTACCTGATACGTGCAAATTTACACTCTCAACGGAATAGTAAAGCGGTCATTAATCAAATATAGAACTCAACCAGAGTTTAGATCGACCCTACAAGCAATGCGTGAGAATATATCTATTAGCACCGTTTTCAGATGTAATATCTATTCTTGAAACAAAAGTGCATAAAGTAAATATGGAGGGTTTTGGCTTTTCAAACGAATTTACTAAAGTAAAGCAATAAATGAGTGCAAGAATGACTAGATTTCAAACAATTTATGCTAGGCTAGGATTGTGTTCCCCATGACATCTAATGCGATAGTCGAATCTAGTGGTAAACTCATTCATGATTATGTATATAAGATTTAACAAGTAATGTAACATCTAATTAACCTCTAAGTCCCTCTTAGATGCATATTATTCATCACCTTTCGTTCTCAGAACGTATACGTACTAACCCTTGTTATCAATCCCAGAATACTCTCACCTTTCGATCTCTAGAACTTAGACTAGGTTGAAACCCCGAACTTCCTTTGTAGAACTCTTTTCCTCATCAAACATCCCTTTCGTGCATGCAAAATAATAAAGGCTTACCCTAATGCATTGCCTCATCAAGGAAGAAATTATAATGAAGATTACTACAATATACGCTAATCACTCCCGAGAATTACCCCATATTCGCCTATCTTATTAATTTGTCATGGTTCCGATAACCCTCGTTATGGGTTTAGCCTAACATATTCAAGGAAGAAAACTCGCAATGATATAAGGAATTCATAATAAATGACTTACTATTGAAGAATCATGAATCCACAAGTTACAATCTTGAATTTAATAAAAAAAATCCCAAAATCCTATGAAATCTCTAAGTAAATAATATTTCTCAATGTTTTCTATCTCAAGCAGTCCAAGACTCTCTAAAAAAATGAAATAAAATAACTAATTATATATAAATAAAACCTAATCCAAATTAAAATAGGAAAATCTGTCAGCATAGCAACGGGCCACTAAACCGTCCATGAGACGTTGGACGGACCGTGTATGGTCTGTCTGGTCGTACATCGCTCCAAAAGTCCATTGTTGCTCCACGTGCCTTTGAAGGGGTCGTGCGAGTCTGAACGGACTGTGAAATGGACTGTCAATGTACCTTACTCAATTTTTCGCTCACATGTTCCACAAGCGTCAATGTCATGGACCGTGGTTGGTCACACGGTCCGTGTAACGCTCCGTGGCTCCACTTAGACTATTTTGCTTGTTTTTCGACAGTGTCACCTCAACGGGACTTAGGAGAGCCCTCATACTCCAAACAGACTGTGACACATTTCGTCTCGTGCCACTTCACCAAAATCATTCAACTTTTGATGGACTACCCCTTTACGTCACTTTAACGAGCATCATGACGATTCGTTTGACGTCCCACAGTTCGTGACACGTGTCGTGGGACTTGCCTTTGCCAAATAGCCAAAGCCAGCAGCCAAGTATGAGGCCATGATGGACCTCATGGTCCATGTGGATGTACACGAGCCATGTAGGCCCCCGTGTGCCCACAATTGTTTCCATTTTTGCTCCTCTTTGCACTCTTTTTCATCCTTTTTCTATCGTACTCTCATTTCTCCGTGCCTTCAAAATTGGACGTGAAAGTTTCCTTTCATCCGGCTCAAGTAGGTACACCAAATAAGGAAAGGGGTTATCGTTTTCAAACTCTAGAAAATCCTATCGATATTGATGATAGTGACGATATTGATGATAGTGACGATATTGATGATAGTGACGATATCGATCGTGACCTTGAATCACACGTAGAGATATTGATAACACACATAGAGCTAATGGTATTTCATAACTAATTGATTGAGCAGCTGCCCGTAGACCGGTGGAAACTACCAAGCTGGAGCACGGTAGGGGCAGAGGGAATTTCTGGTGGAGCAGTGAAATGCGTAGAGATCGGAAAGAACAGGTTTTCTTCTTGATGAGATCGATATTGATGATAGTGACGATAGTGATGATAGTGATAATCTTGATGCTAGTGACGATATCGATCGTGACGGCATTTACCTATTACAGAGATGGTGCGATTTTAGTCTTTTTCCTGAAAAACACCAAAAAAATGAAAATCAAAATAATGAATTTACTTGAGAACGCGCAAAAATCCTTTGTTTAAAGCGTTAAAAAGAGTCATATTTCTATGACTCATCAACACCCTCAACTTAGAATGATTGCTTGTCCTCAAGAAACAACAACTCAACCAAACAATGCATAAACACCAGTGCTCACTCATAATATGGATCCCCCCATAATTTTCAATACATATGTCCGGCTAACAAGTTTAAGAATATGCTCACACCCCAAACGTACCCACAAAGATTAAGACAAACATCATGCATGCATGTTTAGTTCACATATGATCAGGAATAAAGAGAACCCAGTTAAGTTAGCAATCGATTAATGCAAAAGTAATGCCCTCACCATAAAGAAGTCTCACACTAAACATAAGCATGTAAAACAGAGACTGGAATGTAGTCACTCACTCTCAGAAATGACTTCCAGTGGACACACACGTATCGATCATGAACTTGCCCTTATTTTCACCACCTTAACTCTTGAATGGCCTTTTTAGGATCACATTAGGACTTTTTCGGATTGTAATATTGTCTCGGGCTCGAGTGAGGTATATTTACAATTAAAGTGACTGAACGGCCTCTCCCAAGAACTTACTTTGCCTCAACCATTTGCTTTTTGGTAACCAACTTTGCTTGGCCTTATGTTTCCTACTTTCTATAGTCTAGGAAGTGATTTCCGTGCTCGTGCACTCATTTTTATTCTTTTTCTTTTTTGCTCATTGCTTTGCTCATAGTCACAACCCACTTTTTTTTCTCCTTTTATCACTTTGTACTTTTCCACATTCATGTTTCTGCTCTCCCTGCACTAGCCACCCTCAACTTAAGCGTTTAGCTTGGGCCAAAGTTCATAATATCTTTCTAAAGGACCAGGGCCAACATAAGCCACCCTCAACTTAGGCTTTTGCCCTAGGTGGAGGTTCACACTGTCCTTAGAGAGACAAGGGCCAAAACAGAGATGAACATATAGATTAGGAGGTGAATTTGGGTGATTACAAAGAAAAGGTCAATCTAGGCTCAACTTTTGGTTCGACGGGACAATTTCTTTTGATTGGTCAATTTTTCTTGGCTAATCAACTATTCAACAACAACAGCCTAAGATCCCCTCCTAATCCAGTCATTCAATTATTTTAGTGGGACTAACCAGGCAAGTTATATCTCACAAGTGCATCGACGAAATTATGCAATTAGCTCACATACACATGTCACATCTCCTACACTAGTTGGTACTAAATCACATAGGCTTACATCATCAAAATACCAACCATACACATATAATAGTTACCACAATCATGCTATTTAGTTAGGATATGATGCAAACACATGTATTAGCATTGTTAACATGGAACATCACAAAGATCAACATAAGGGCTACCCTAGAATTCTGTAAATATTTATACTTACACCAACAATACGACCTAAACATGTCAGTTCTACTAGACAATACACTTGAGAGAAAAGAAACATGGCAAGAAAAACTCTCAAGTGGCAAGATGCCCCATCCCCTCCAAAAAGACAGTGTAGTACCCTCACTACACTATAACACAAGTTAATGAACAAATAGGGGATAGAGCATACCAGGGATGCCCTAGGCGTTAGCAGTGTCGGTCGGACCAGACCCTCCTGGTATCATCATCAGTATATGTAGCACCCGGTCTAAACGTGCTACCGAAGGCTCCTGCCCATGCCGCCTCTATGGCCAGCCACTCTCATTCTACCCGTTCAGCTGCTGCTTGGCGCTGGGCCCTAGCGGCCTTGCACATCTATCGATCTTCTTCCTTCTATAGGTCACGGGAAGACTCTTTTGGTGATCACGTTGCTTACCCTTGTCCTTCCTCCTGAGTTACTCAGTGAGTGGCGCGGGTGCCTCAGATGGAGTTTGTGGAACACCCCATATCTCATCCAGAACCGGTGCTGCAAGGACATTGAATAGGTTCATCCACGACTCTAGAGGCAGGGCTAGTGCAGGGGCCTGGTACTATGCAGTCAGCTTAGCAATCTGAGCCTTCATACCATTCACTGTCTATACCAGATCCTTCATTTCATCCCCAGTCATACTCCCGTATATGCTATGGAAGTATCCCTCCAACGTGCTGACTTGGCTCTGCAGGGTGGTGATTCAGCTCAGAATGGCTTTGTTACATTGGTCTACCACCCGCTGCAAATGAGACTGGACCACCTGCGGAATCATCTCTATAATTTGGTTAACAATAGCGCGTGTCTACTGCTGGTCCACTACCAATCTGACCAAAAACTCATAGGGTACATATGCATACCCTTGTTGAATTAGAGGAGTTGCACCACTGCCCTCAGGCTGCTTAGAAGCCACGCCTGATGTGAGGCGGTGGTGTAGTCCTCAAATGGAAAAAGTTGTTGTGGAGGTGTGGATAGGAAGTTTGTCGGCCCCCTAGTGAATGTGTTCTGCTCCTCATGAGAGGGTTTTGGACATCCTTAATTAAGGAAATGTTGGCTACGCCCTTGGGAGCTATCTTCTTGTCCAAAAAATGAGTAGTAGGAACATCGGCCTATTTTCAAAGAGCACGAACTAGGCATAGTAAGGGCATGCCAGCTCTCTCAGATAAAGCTCGGTCCCGTATCTTGAAAGCAATAATTCAGCCCACATTTACTCTGAATCTGGACATCATGCATGCTATAAGAGAAGTATGCGAAGGATGGACTAGGTTATCATTTCCTATGGGCTGCAACCAGACCTGCACCACCAACCACCAAAATTTTGCAGCAAATGTCAACGATGCTTTGGTGATAGGACACTTGGGGTTTGTAAGCCAAGGCGCCTCCGCCCCTGAACGGCTATTCGCTCTGTGATCCATCCAAACAGTGCATCCCTAGATGACAAATCAGACATCCATACTGCATCTATAATCTACATGTGTCTATCCATAAACTGGGCATCTTGATGAGCTTGGTAGTCTGGCCCAAATAGGAACCGGTTGATGATGGTTTCTGATATATATTCACTCGTGTACCACGCACCATTACATGTGATCTTGGGGACCTAGTAAGGGAGACCTATCTCTTCACCTTTCTTAATTGGGTACCCTACACCGAGTTCAGTAGACTAGCAGTATAGTTGGAATAGAACTCTTCAACAATGGCGGGCCCATCGTACCCTGGTGGCTGCGCCATCTAACCAACTTATATGAGTTAAAAGTATCTCTGATTTTTGGAACTCTGTCAAGTTGGTCAGTGATTACTCGAACCTCCGGAAGGACCGGCCACTATTTTAACCCTCTGAAACCTTTAGTAAGTCCGTTAGTGTAGATATGTTTAGCACCTGGGATAGTCCACTGGCCCCTCAGAAAGACAATAAGTGCTTTGGCCATTTCAAGGTGTATCGTTTGGGAGACTGCAAAATGAATGGCCTCATCATCACTGTCCCGAAGTTTGACCTCATTCACCTACTCTTTAGTGTCATGACCCTCAGTCTCCGGAGTTTGCCCCTACTCATCCTGGTCTAAAGTGTTCTTCTATTTTGGGGTAGCTGCCTCCTCCTCAACTCTCGCGAAAGGGGCCCCTCTTTAGACTGGGAGCTCTGCGACGGCCTGATGCACGGGCCCGCATAGCACGAGGAGAGTGGGGGCAGACATTGCCTCTATAGCGGACTTTTGACCCACTTTGAGAAGTCATCACCTGAGTCACTCCCAGCCTGATTGCTAGATGATACAGTTGGGGAGTCATGGAGATGTCCCCCAGGCTCGTCCCTATCACTGCGTCCGGCTAAGCTGCGTCGTGGACCTATAGTACCTTTAAGGGCCACAAAGGAATACACGTTGTTAGAAATTATTGCACACGCAGGTGACACACTAATGGGTAATCATACTTCCTCTGTGCCATAAAAGTGTCAATAACCCTTAAGAATGGCATCACACAGTCTAGCATAGGGTCATTGCACTTAAGAATATATACAAAGTAAAAAAATTAAAAACAACCTATGTAAAACAATTCAGGTAGACCAGGGTCAATGGGACCCTACACGGCCCATGTAACGAGACACGGTTCGTGAAAGGACCCTCAGGGGGGACTTGGCTGTGAGGCTTGACAGACGGCACGACACGGGCTGTTACACGATCCATAAAACGTGCCACAAGACGTGTAAGTGGCCATCTGACCCCCATTGGACCAAGTTGCGACTTATCATGCTCATATAACAAATTCATGCAACTTCACCCCACTCAATCATGACAACCAACACAATAGCATATATAAAGCAATTTCCCCAAAAATCATGTCAAAAATCATCCAAAATCGTCACTTTCATAGTTAGGATCTTACGAAATCAACAATGATGGTTTTCACCACTACAAACACACCCAACATCATTAATATGAATTATGAAGCATTATAATACAAAAGAGACAATCTTTGACAAAGATCTACACATGCAAGTATCAAAATCAACATTAGAAGATAGAGCATTTAGTTCTTACTTGATAAATAGCAATGAAGAAGATGACTTTCTTAGAAAAACTTGAGACCCACACTTGGATTAAGCTACTAATTTTGTGATTAACGCACGAATCATCACAAATAAGATAGTGATTTGTTGGGATTTTAAGAAGGAAGGTGAGAAAAAAAGAGAGAGAGTCGTGAGAGTAGAGAGAGAATAGAGATCTTGAAGTGAGTTGTTGGGACCAAATAAGGGTATTTAAAGTACCTTACACGGAAGGCCACACGGCACATTCCATTTGGAATGGTCCGTTTGGACCACCCATCTCACCTTACTAGGAAAATGTTGGCACTTACCTGATTTGACACTGGGTGACAGGATCTCCACGGGTGGCTTAACAGCCTATGACAAGTGTATAGTCTGTTTCATCGTCTGTCTATTAACACTTGGCATTGTTTTCTGCATGTGCTTCAGAATGGCTCATCACACGAAGTATGAAACCTTGTACAGTCTGTTGGACCGTCCGTCCCACCACACTTGAGCAAAAAAGCACGCCCTGCTTTGTCCTTCATCGACGTCACCTCCACGGACGGCCTCACGGGTCGTGACACGCGTCATGGTCTATTTGGTCGACTGTTGCTCCTCATTTTATGTCTTTTTTCCATTTTATAGGCAAAGTTGCCAGGCTCCCATGTGTGAACGCCTGACGGCTCGGATAATGGCCCGTTAAAGCTCCAACGATCTGCGTACTGAGCCGTGTATCGACATATTTGTGATTTCATAAGCTGGGGCAAGTGTGCCCACTTCACACGAACTAGTGAATTATCCGTCTGCTTCTAGACATCCTATGTGGGTGAACGTGGGGCTTAATTCAAGCAGATTCTTAGCTATTTCGACCTTAAGTCATGTCCTCCCCCATAGATATACTCATGAACTTCCAAATAGTACCTGTATTCACCTGAAAACACAAATCACAAACAAGAAATGCATGACATATAAATTAAAACGTTTTCTTTTATAATCACAATGCATGGGTTGCCTCCTATGGAGCGCTTAATTTAACGTCGCGGCACTACGTATTGTCTCGACTACTCAGACTTCATCAAGGAGCACCACCTCAATAACTAAGGCTTCTTCCACAGCACCCACATATTGCTTCACTCTCTGCCTATTCACCTTGAACCGATCCCCATTTTCTGCTCCTAGCTCAATTGCACAATGGGGAAAGACCTGGCTAATCGTGTACGGGCCAGACCACCTTGACCTGAGTTTACCTAGGAAGAGTCTCAACCTGGAATTGTACAGCAAGACCTTGTCACCAACACCAAAGCTCCATTAGGCAATATGCTTGTCATGTTGGACCTTCATCCTCTATTTGCACAGCACTGTACTCTCATACGTATGGAGGTGAAACTCATCCAACTCATTGAGCTGGTCAAGTCTCAAGTCAGCAGCCTCCTCACAATTCATGTTGAGCTTCTTCAAAGCCCAAAGTTCCTTTTCTCTAACTCCACGGGTAGATGACAGGCTTTACAAAACACCAACTGATATGGAGACATACCAATGGGTGTCTTGTAAGCTTTCTTATTGGCCCAAAATGCATCGTCCAGCTTCCTTGCCTAATTCGTCCGAGTAGCATTCACAGACTTGGTTAGATTTCCTTGATCTCTCCGTTTGACATTTCAACCTGTCCACTAGTCTGCAGGTGATAAGGTATGGCAACCTTATTCTGTCGTACTCCATATTTTGCTAGTGCCACACAGAAAACCTTACTAGAGAAGTGAGAACCCCCATCACTAATGATAGTTCTGGTGTCCCAAATCTGGAAAAGATGTTCCACCTCAGAAATTGGACAACACTCTTGGTCTCATTGTTCGGTAATGCCACCGCCTCCACCCATTTGGAGATGTAGTCCACCACTACCAGGATGTACCATAATCCATAAGAACTCATAAATGGGCCCATGAAGTCAATGCCCCAGACGTCAAAAATTTCTACCTCAAGAATCAGGGTCATGGGCAACTCTTGGCGCTTCGAGATGTTGCCCTATCATTGGCATTCGTCAGACCCAAGCACCACATCATGGGCGTCAATGGTTGCCAGTAGTACCCACATTGGAGAATCTTCTTCGCCGTTCTGACCCTACCATGATGACCCCCACTGCGGATGAGTGACAAGCCTCCATTATACTTAACATCTCCGCTTCCAGAATGCACCGCCTAATAACCCCATCAGCACACGTTCTGAACAAGTGGGTTATCCCAGAAGTACCTGCGCACCTCAAAAAGAAACTTTTTTCTCTGGTGAGGGTTAAGGCCCTGTGGCATAATATCACTCACCAGAATGTTAGTAAAATCAGCAAACCAAGGAATGAGGTCAATAGAAGCTACCAATACCTGCTTATCGGGAAAGGAATCATCGATGTTCAACCAATCCTTCAGTCGTGACTCATCCTCTAATTTGGACAAGTGGTCTGCTACTTGGTTCTCAAACACTCTTCTATCTAGGACCTCGAAGTCAAACTCCCGCAGAAGGAGAACCCATCTGATCAACCGCGGCTTAGCATCTTTCTTTGCCATGAAATATGTCAAAGCCGCATGGTGGGTGTGCACTATTGATTTGGTGCCCAATAAGAATGCTCGGAAACTTATCAAATGCATATACCACAACTAGCAATTCTTGCTCAGTCATTGTATAATTCTGTTAAGCATCATTGAGAGTCTTGCTGGCGTACTATATGGGTGGAAAATCTTATTATGATTCTGTCAGAGCACAACACCCATAACAATGCCGCTTGCATCACACATCTCCTCAAACGGAGTCAGGTGCAACCACCATAGGAGCGAAAATCAGCTTTTACTTCAGAGTCTCAAAGGAATTCTTGCAGCTATCATCAAATAGGAACTTTGTATCCTTCTCCAATAGTTTGAGAAGATGATCGGGGCACTGCTTAAGCTTCTGCCTGAATCACTCCTAAGTCTCATGTAATGCTTCATTTGGAAGTTGCTTATATGACCTGATGTCGTCTGTGATTTTCAGCTGTCTTGATGCAGGGAAGAAACTTTCCAAGAATGCCTCCTTTAACTCTCCCCAAGTGCTGATGGAATCATGTGGAAGCTCATTCAGCCACTTAATTGCTCACCAGAAAGAGACACTAGGAATAACCGCAACCTAATTACTTGTTGATTGAGCCCAAGAATCTCAAACAATTGGCATGTCACCAGAGAGTTGAGGACATGCTAATTTGCATCCTCTATTGTTGCTCCGCTGAACAAACCTTTCACCTGTAGCATCTGTAGCATAGTGCTAGTAATAGAGAACTTAAGACCCACGGGCACTGGGGGAAGTACAATTGCCCCAGTGGT
>JAPFFP010047927.1:0-10107 GCA_026153255.1 Solanum medicagineum
TCACGATCATCCTCATCCTCCCCGTGGCTAGTACTATCTCTACAAAGCAAGTTGGTGAGTCCTCAATTTTGGGGACACTGTCTTTGATCTTATGCTAGTATAAATACTTTCTTTCCTTTATTGTATGCTTTTGACTATGAGGGTGAGCCTGGTTGCTTGTCTTGGCCCCCGTTAAGTTCTATGTTTATAGGTGTTGTTGGATAAGTTATGTAATGATGCTACAACTTGATTCTCTTTGACTCTTTTGACATTTCAGGATAAAAAGATTTCCTTTAGCCCCTTTGCCCTTATTTCTATTATTTTATTATTGTTTAATTTCTTTGCCACCAAGGATGTGTAATGATATGTTATGAGGCTCGCTTGGGGTTCCTCGGGTTCCCCATTTGCCGTGTCACGTCTAGGCCCTAGGCTTGGGTTGTAAACTTAGTATCAGAGTAATAGGTTGTTAATGGTCCTCGGCATCTAACACGTCACATTAATTAGAGTATTATTCATGGTTGTGTTGTGCATCATAATTATAAGTAAGAGGCTATGAGACGTTTTAGGAAATATTTTCCATCTTTGTGATCTATGTCATGCTATCGAAGTTAGGTAAGGTTTCCCCTCTAATGAATGTTCTTTTTTATGCTAGATCATTCCTAACAAAATAGGAAGAATAGCCCGCACACCCGAGGAACAACCAGCTCATGGAGAGCTCTGGAATGCTCTCACCTTGCTAGCTCAAGATATGGCTAATCAAGCTAATCAAGGGGCCCATGCCCCTCATGCTCCTACTCTGGCATCTTGTGTGAGGGACTTTATGAGGATGAACCCACCGGAGTTCAATGGATCTAAAATGGATGAAAACCCTCAAGAATTTATTGATAAGGTGTACAAAGTGTTGGCTATCATGGGTGTTAGGTCAGAGGAAAAGGCGGAGTTGGCGGCTTACCAACTCAAGGGTGGCCCAAATATGGTATACTCAACGGAAAGAGAAGAAGAGGAACAACAATGTGGTTCTTTGGGAGGAGATTAAGGCGGCTTTCCTCAACCAATTCTTTCCTCTTGAACTTAGGGAGGCCAAGATGATGGAGTTCATCAATTTGAAGTAAAGATATATGAGTGTGTGGGAGTATGCCCTCAATTTCAACCAACTCTCAAAATATGCTCTACACTTGGTTGCTGACTCGATGTTTAGAATGAACAAGTTCGTGATGGGTGTATCTGATTTGGTGAATGAGCTGTGTCGGGCCGCTATGTGATTAGTGACATGGATTTATCCCACCTAATGACTTATGTCGAACGATTGGAGGGGGAGAAATTGAGAAAGAGAAGGGGTCATGAAGCCTAGAGGGCCCGTTTTGATGGTAAGTTCCAAAGTCCCAAGGGTGGCCGGTTTCACCAAGGCCAAGGGTCTTCTCATTCTCCTAATAGGAGGTTTGCTAATGACTTCCCAAGGGCCTAACGTGATGGGGGTGTGGTGCCTAATACTATATGTCCAAAGTGTGGTAGGGTCATGGTGGTCCATGCTAGAGGGATACCAATGCTTGTTTTGGGTGTGGGGAAGTAGGCCACAAGATGATTGATTATCCACAAAATTGCAACAATGGTAAGGATGTTCGTCCACAAGGCCGGGGTGCTAATGCAGTTTCTTTGGGGAGAGGAGGTCAACAAGGTGGTGCCCCAAGGCACAATCAATTCTATGCACTCCAAGGGAGACAAAGGGTTAATGAGGTGCCCGATGTCATCATGGTACATTAAAAGTCTTTGATTTTGATGTGTATGCATTGATAGACCCAGGTGCCGCTCTTTCTTTTGTTATCCCTCTTATTGCCAAAAAGTTTCATGTTCAGTTCGAATTATTGTGTGAGTCATATGAGGTACCTACTCTCATTGGTACATCTATTATTCTAGGAAGGTCTAGAGAAATTGTCCTATTTGTATTTTGCACAAAATATTGTCTTGTGATCTCGTTAAGTTGGATATGGTGGATTTCGATGTCATTCTTTGGACGATGGATTGGTTGCATGCATATTATGCTTCTATTGATTGTAGAACCCGTATGGTCAAATTCCAATTTCCAAATGAACCCGTTCTTGAGTGGGAGAGTTATGATGTGGTAGTCAAGGGTAGGTTTATCTCTTGCATTAAAGCCCAAAAGTTGATCTCCAAGGGGTGTCTCTATCATCTTGTGAGGGTTAGGGATGTTGAGTCCAAAGTCCTTCCTATAGAGTCGGTTCTGGTGGTAAATGAGTTCCTTGATGTCTTTCTTAATAATCTTCCTGGTGTTTCTCTTGAAAGTGAAATAGATTTTGGTATAGACATCCTTCTCGATACTCAACCCATTTTTATTTCCCCTTACTATGTGGCCCCGGTGGAGTTTAAGGGGGACTTGTTGGAGAAGAGTTTTATTAGGCCTAGCCAATCACCTTGGGGTGCACCAGTGTTATTTGTGAAGAAGAAGGATGGGTCCCTTAGAATGTGTATTGACTATCGGCAACTTAATAGGACACAATAAAGAATAAGTTTCCTCTGCCAAGGATTAATGATTTTTTTTACCAACTTCAAAGGTCTAGTCACTTCTCTAAGATTGATCTTCAGTCCGGGTATCATCAAGTGAAGGTGAGGGAGTGTGACATTCCCAAGACGACCTTCCGGACTATGTATGGGCATTATGAGTTTGTGGTGATGTCTTTTGGGTTGATAAATGCACCGTCTATCTTCATGGATCTGATGAATAGGGTCTTTAAACCCCACATTGATTTGTTTGTTGTGGTTTTCATTGATGATATCTTGATCTACTCTTATAGTGAGGAGGAGTATGTGAGTCATTTGAGGGTAGTGTTGCAAAAATTGAGCGAAGAGAAGTGGTATGCCAAGTATAAAAAGTGTGAATTTTGGTTGAAAGAGGTTGCCTTCCTAGGTCATGTGGTGTCAGGGGATGGTATGAAGGTGGACCCTAAGAAAATGGAGGAGGTTAGAAATTGGCCTAGACCTTTGAATCCATAGAACATTAGAAGTTTCTTGGGCTTAGCGGGTTACTACCGGAGGTTTGTGAATGGTTTCTCTTCTATCGCTTCTCCCATGACTAATTTGACCCAAAAGAAGGCTAAGTTTGAGTGGACCGATGAGTATGAAAGGAGTTTCTAAACCTTGAAGGATAAGCTTGTCTCTGCTCCTATCTTGTCTCTATCGGAAGGGTAGAAAGGGTTTGTTGTTTATTGTGATGCCTCCCGGATTGGTTTGGGTTGTGTTTTGATGCAAAATGGTAAAGTGATAGTCTACGATTCTAAACAAATCAAAGTGCATGAAAAGAATTATCCTACCCATGATCTTGAATTGGCCGCCGTGGTTTTTGCTTTGAAAATTTGGCGTCATCATTTGTATGGGGTGCATGTTGATGTGTTTACCAATCATAAGAGCCTTCAATATGTTTTCACTCAAAAAGATCTCAACTTGAAACAACGAAGGTGGTTAGAGCTTCTTAAGTATTATGATATGAGTGTGCATTATCATCTCGGTAAGGCTAATTTTATGGCCGATGCTTTGAGTAGGGTCTCTATGGGTAGCCTAGCTCATATTGATGATGAGGGCTAAAAGGTAGCTAGGGAGGTTCATCGGTTGGCTAGGTTGTGGGTTAGGTTGGAAGAGGTTGATAATGGTGGTATTGTGGTTATTGATGGTTCAATATCTTCCTTGGTTGATGAAGTAAAAGAAAAGCAAGATCGTGATCCCTTCTTATTGGAATTGAAGGCTTTGCTGAGTGATGGACAGGTGGAGGTTTTCTCCCAAGAGGGAGATGATGCCCTTCGATACTAAGGTAGGTTGTGTGTGCCTAGTGTTGATCGCTTGAAAGAGAAGATTCTTGATGAGGCTCATAATTCTTCCTATACTATTCACCCCGGTTCTACTAAGATGTTTTGAGATTGAGGGATGTGTTTTGGTGGGGAGGTATGAAGAAGGACATTGCCAAGTTTGTATCCGGTTGTCATAATTGCCAACAAGTGAAAGCTGAACACCAAAGGTTGGATGGCCTATCCTAAGATATAGAGATTCCTACTTGGAAGTGGGAGGATATTAACATGGATTTTGTGGTTGGGTTGCCTAATACTATAAAGGATTTTGATTCTATTTGGGTTGTGGTTGATAAAATGACAAAGTCAGCTCATTTCCTACTAGTTAAGACTACTTGTGGGGCTGAAGACCATGCTAAATTGTACATTCATGAGTTGGTTAGATTGCATAGGGTGACCTTGTCCATCATAATGGATCATGGTGTTCAATTCACTTCACACTTTTGGAGGTCCTTCCAAAGAAGTCTTGGTACCAAGGTTAAGCTTAGAACGATCTTTCACCCTCAAACAGATGGCCAAGCCGAAAGAACTATCTAAACTCTTGAGGATATGCTTAGAGCTTGTGTTTGTAGTTCAAGGGTAGTTGGGATGATCATCTTCCATTGATTGAGTTTGCTTATAATAATAGCCATCATTCTAGCATTGGTATGGCTCTTTTTGAGGCCCTTTATTGTAGGCATTGTAGGTCACCAATTGGGTGGTTTGAAGTGGGTGAAATGGCTTTGTTGGGTCCATATCTGGTCATGGAGACTATAGGAAAGGCAAGGTTGATTAGAGAAAGGTTGAAAACAGCCTAAAGTCATCAAAAGTGCTATGGCAATGTGAGGAGAAGGGAGCTTGAATTTAAAGTTGGTGATTGGATCTATTTGAAGGTCTCACCCATGAAGGGCGTGGTTCGTTTTGGTAAAAAGGGTAATTAAGTCTAAGATATGTGGGTCCTTATAGGGTGATAAGGAGGATCAGCAAGGGAGCTTATGAGTTGGAGTTGCCTAGTAAAATGGACTTGGTTCACCCGGTCTTTCATGTATCCATGTTGAGAAAATGTGTGAGTAATCCAAATGCTATTGTTCCATTGGATGTTTTGGGGGTTGTTGAAGATAACTTGACCTATGAAGAGACTCTAGTGGAGATCTTGGATAGACAAGTGAAGAGATTAAGGAACAAGGATGTGGCTTCCGTTAAGGTCCTTTGGAGGAATCAATAAGTTGAAAGTGCTACATGGGAGGTCGAGGCGGACATGCAAAAGCGTTATCCCTATCTCTTCCACTCTATTCAAGCCTAAGATACTAATTCTAAGTCTTCTATGTGATTTCATGTCTCATGTATCAGCCCTTTATGTCATTGCATGAATTCATGTATATGTTGAGAAGTTCAAGGTGGTTTTGACACTTATGTTGAGATTTTTGAACGTTTAAGTGTATTAATACATTCTTGTTGGAGCTAATTTATTCATGATTACTCTTCTTATATATGTTCTTTGACATTCGGGGACGAATGTTCCCATGGGAAGATATTGAAACGACCCTAAAAAGTGCCCAAAAATGTGCGTCGGAAGTGCCCAAATTCGTAATTTTGATATATCTCAAAATTCGTGTATGATATCAAAAATTCGACCTCATATTCTTGATCAGGGAGAAAAATTAAATGGGAAATGGGTCTAACCTTAATTTTAGAGCAATGTATATAAATTCGAAATTCCAAAAATTTGGAATTCCAGTGTGGGTCCGCATTGGTACCGCGATACGCCACCATCGCGGACCAGTGTTATTTTCGTCCAGTTTTGTTGTTTCGATCCAAGTCCTTAGGTTCTTAGGCCTAAGTCTTCCAATATGTGAAAATATAGCCATATTTCAACACCATATCATACAAGACATTCCCCAACACTCTCTCAAACACTTAGACAAATATTTCACTCAAAATTCAAGTGCCAAACCTCATTTCGAATCTTAAGGATTTCACTCAAGCTTCAAGTCTCCATTCCAATCTTTATCAAGGAATTCTCCAAAGCAAAGGTATGTGGGTTTCAACCATTGGATTCTTTCACCCATAGTACCGAAGCTCCCTTTTTAAATAAATTGCATGTTTCTAAGTTGATATACTTATGGCTCTTACTTACTATGAAATTGACTATGTACTATGTTGGGTTTCATAAAAGTGTGACTGCTTAAGCATGTTATGGGCTAGGAATCTTTGATCTATCTTGAGATTTGATGAAGGGTTTCGATGTATGTTGCATGAGGGTGCTACCAAGTGTTGGTGAGTGGTTTTACATTAAATTTTCTTGAATGATATAACTCTTGAATTACATGATCTTATACTAGCATTACACACCCTCCAAGTGTTTGGAAAAATGTCCAGGTAATGTATCTTGAGTTGTTGAAGGTCTAATGCTTGGCATATGAGTTAAGTGACTTTAGGATGATGAAAGAATGGTATATATGTGTTGATTTCATGATATGTATCTATAGTGGTGTGAGTTGACCATAACTAATTGAGGGGTTGATACCCCAATTGCCTCGCATGGGGTGGTAAGTCATCAACCAATTGAGGGGTTGATACCTCAATCACTTCCGGCCTAGGGTGGTCATGTTCGTTAACCAATTGAGGGGTTGATACCTCATTCACTTTCGATGGAGGGTGGTCATGTTCATCAATCAATTGAGGGGTTGATTCCTCGATCACTTTCGAGGGGTGGTCTACCTTAGATTCCAAGTACTAAGTTTGCTTGATCTATGATGATGATCTCTTCCTTCACATGTAATATGTTCTATATAAGCATGTTTTACTTTAAGTATCATTCATACATGTCATATTGTTATTATGCATCCATTGCTTACGATATTGTATTTTGCTATGCTGTCTATCTCTTGTTGCATTGCATCCTACATACGTAGTACATTCAAATATACTAACGCATACTCTATGCCTACATGATGTTACCATGTAGGAACTGGAGCTCCTTACGATTATTCTCATCCTCTCCGTGGCTAGTACTATCTCTACAAAGTAAGTTGGTGAGTCCTCAATTTCGAGGACAATATTTTTGATCTTATGCTATGTATAAAGACTCTCTTTCCTTTATTGTATGCTTTTGACTATGAAGGTGAGCCCAGTTACTCGTCTTGGCCCCCTCTAAGTTTTATGTTTAGAGGTGTTGTTGGACAAGTTATGTAATGATGCTATAAGTTTTTGATTTTCTTTGACTCTTTTGGCTTTTCAGGATATGAAAGACTTCTCTTAGTCCCTTTGCTCTTATTTCTATTCTTTTATTGTTGTTTAATTGCTTCCACGACCAAAGATGTGTAATGATATGTTAAGAGGATTGCTTGGGATTTCTCGGTTCCCCATTCGCCGTGTCACGTCTAGGCTCTAGGTTTGGGTCATGACAACATCATCATGAGCTATACGTGGATCCACTAGCTAAGTCATTAAAGCAACCTATGGAGACACATAATTTTAGGCTAGAGGTTACTATGAGAATTTTCTTGAGAAGATAATTTTACGTCTTTCTGATCGAACCCCGCCTCAAGCCTTCTCATGCTAAGTCATATTCCAACAGAATAAAAATCATAAATCAATAGAACATATCATAATTTGAGATCCTTAAGTCGTCATCATAAAATAGAGTACTATTAAAACCTTAATGATTTAATTGATGTGAGAATTATCCTTATCGCATCTTGAATCCAAGATCAGGTGAATAAAATACTTTCGCTAATATTCATTAATTCTTTAAGTACTTTCATAAGTCATAATTAAGCATTTTTATGAAACTTTCATTCATGATCATAGTTCGTAGTAGACTAGGGTAACTTGTAAGGGTTCATCTCAAATTATCTTTAAAACATGTATTCAATGAAATCATTATAATCATGAAGAATAACCATTAATTGCAATCATAATTAGAGGAACCCATATGAAATTCAAGAAACCTAGATAGCTCTGTAGAGAATTAATTTGTAAATTATCAAAAACATGCAATTGATATCAATTCATGAGTAAATATGTCAATACTCATAATACAAAATATAACTTGCACAATTGAATTAGGAATCATGAAAACTCATATATTTCATACTTGGAATAGATTGAAAAAGCACGCGTACTCCTTAGAATCCATGGGGGAAAAAGACCTATGAATGAATACTCGCATACCTTGAGTAGAAACCCTTGAGAAAATTTGAGTATTGCGGAGGAATTTGCAAGAAACACTATATTGACCTTCCTTGAGCTTGAAAGAAATTGTGGAGAAGACTTAAGAGATTTTGTGAAATTGGAGAAATATTTGGGATTAGGATGAAGATGATAGTATAAAAATAATTATAGGGTAGAAATAGGATCAAAATGACGTATTTTAAGGATTAGGATGATAGAAAAAGTTAAAACACCCTTTATTAGAATTGTTGTGAGACTTGTCTATGGATTGTAGACCCATCTACGACTCGTAGATACCCTTTCATAGATTCTAATCCAAAAAATCATACTAGTAGATCTAAATCATAATATTACTCTACAGGCTTGTCCTATCTTCTACAACCCCGTAGAACCCCTCTGTAGAAATCTCTCACACTTAGTGAAATTTTCATCTTTCAGGATCCCATCTATGAATCCATTATATGGCTCGTACGGTCTTATATGGGTCTTAGAACCCATCATGTAAACTATCTTATTTTTCTTTAATAAATAAATAAATAAAGTGTTGGGGTGTTCTATGAACCCCAACTATGACTCGTACTTCCGTTTACAAGCTTGTGTTGTTCATTAATAAACAAAGTACTGACACCCCCTTTATCTTTTCAATTTCTGACATCTATCCACAACCACTGTCTATGGGTCGTGGACCAAGTTACGACTCATATAATGTATCTCGTAGTTCATCAAATTTTTCAAAAAAATTTCACGTACAGGTTCCATCTACGAGCACTTATCTATGATCCATAGATCAATCTACGAGCCATAGTCATGGCTCGACCAGTGCGCTTGTTTGCATTTTCTTTATTATATGGACTTTCCAACTTACGTAAGTATTACAGTATGGATAAGAATGAAATCAACATAATTTTTGTGGTATTTTCTTCTTTTGGATCAAAAAGAGAATCACATTTTATGGTACACATTTGATTGGATCAATTATTATAAGTAATGTAGAATGTAGGTTTTGATAGCAGATTGACATAATTTTTAGTATTGAGGCACGAATCATGATATATTGATTGCTCAGAAAACTTATGTTACACTCTCTTTTAAACTTGCATTGCTTGGGAATAGCTAGTGTGCGGTTTGAAAATTTGTTCGACCATATGTGAATCTATCTAGAATAACATAATGTAGGTTTTGATTGATAATCATCTGCGCCAACTTTTCATCTTTCCAAAGCACATTAGGTTCCCCTGAAAGTATGAAATTAGCTTGAAGGACAATGATTGGGAAATTGAAGGTGTTAGTTGTAAAGTTGATGCATGTAACGGTAAGGGGGAGGAATAATAGGTGATGCAGTTGTGATCTTTACTAGCTAAAAAACTTTTGGGGAGGCTATTTAATGGCCAAAGTAGTCATAGTCATCACGAAAGAGTATTTTAGAGAGTGTTTTTTTCTTTTTTTCTACTTGACTATCCTAATACTGGATCTACTTCTAATATCACAATAATTGAATATGATTCCCTATCAACCAAGTCCACCTATGACGACTTTGTCACACCCCAAGCCTATACCCTGGACGTGACTGGCACTCGGAAACCATTGTTGGTTCCTAAGAGAACCACTTGGCTCAATTCACTTATACAATTAGCGAAAGATTTAATAAAACAAAAGAAAGTACTCAAGTGGGCATGCAAATTCTCATGTAACGTAATTTTTATGTCTTGTATTAAAATAACTCAATTTTTCAATTGAAATAAATAATAATAGTTTTTCAAAATTGACTGTGAAAGTAAGACAAACTCTACTATTATCTATCTAACTCAGTCTATGAAGCCTCTATCAACTTATAAGAAGATGTCAAGACATGTTCAAGACTACCTCAAGACAATAAAAAAGAGAGTGAACTAAAGTAAAAGGGTTCCTCCGAAAGTAAGGAGGTCTCACCACTGTCTACGACTGAATAGATCTTCCATGAAGTGCTTGTTGAGGATCTCTAAAACCTGTACTTGCATTATTTCATGATGCAACGCCGAGTGGCGTCAGTACGTGGAATGTATGGTATGTAAGATGGCCAAAAAGTATTAAGAACAGGATACTCACTTTAAAATTGAACTTTGAGATAACTTAATTGACA
>JAPFFP010047928.1:0-10106 GCA_026153255.1 Solanum medicagineum
AAATCATGAAATAGATCATCAATAACTTGAGAATTCTTGACTTGACATTTTATCAAACACTTGGTGGGTTCATGATATTAGTTCAAAATCATGCAATTTGAGAGTGAAATAAGATGAGGAAACTTAATGTAAATCAACCCACCAACATGTAGTAAAACCCCCATGTAGGGTACCTTGAAATCCATCATCAAATATATCTCAAAACATACATAGTCTCACTATACAAAATCAATTCATGGTATAAGCTTGAAGATAGTTATGCATAATCAATCAACATTTCGTAAAATCCCAACATAATTTATATTAATAATCCATAATAAAAGATACCCATAGATAATACAAATTGAAAACATGCAAGTTTCATAAAAACAAAGATTGAGCTCCATGGTTAAAACCCACATACATCAAACTTGGGTTTTCTTGAGATGAGCTTAAAGAGAACTAAGAGCTTAAGGAGAATCCTTGAGTTCTAAAGTTAGGCTTGAAATCCTTGAAATTTTAATGAGATATTTGGTTAAGTCTTAGAGAGGTTTTTGAGAGAGCCTTGAGTGATATAGAGTTTAAAAATAGCTAAGTATAGGTGTTTTTTCACTCATAAGTGGGCGTGAGGCTATGACCCCAATGCCCTTGGCCAAAATGAAAGACTAAGGAAAAAGTTGAACTGGTCGGCGTCTAGTCCACGATGTGGACCCATCGCAGAGGAACTTTATGTACTGATCCGCGCCCAGTCCGCATTGCGGCCTGGTCGCTGATGCATACTAAAAGTTGAAAATTAGCGAAATTTATTTTTCGCTACAGGTCCTCTAAATCCAGGTTATACCCATTTCTCACTCAATTTTGCACTTTGATCGAGAATATGAAGTCAGATTTTTAATATTACGCACCAATTTTGAGATATGTGGAAATTATGATTATGGACATTTTCGAAGCACATTTTGGGGCTTTTCAATATCTCCCCCCCAAAAACATTCGTCCCCGAATTTCAAAGAAACATGCATAAAAGAAGTAATCCTGAAGATTTCAGCCCGACATGAATGCAACAACGCATTAAAACATCATTTTCAAAAAGTCTAAATATAAGTGTTAAAATCATCATAAATTTGTAACCATGAACATGAATGAATGCAAAATGACATGAGGGCTGGGACTTAAGACTTGAAATCATATAGGGGACTTAAATTAGTACCTTCGGCTTGAGTAGAATGGAAGAGATATGGATATCGCTTTCTCATGTCCGCCTCGACTTCCTATGTGGTATTTTCAACTTATTGGTTCCTCCAAAGGACCTTGACGAAAGCTACATCCTTGCTTCTCAACCTCTTCACTTGTCTATCCAAAATCTCCATCGTGACCTCTTCATAGGTCTAATTATCTCCTACACCACCAAAAAACATCTAAAGGTTCTATGGCATTTGGGTCACCCACAGACTTCTCAACATGGATACATGGAAGACTGGATGAACCATGTTCATCTCCATAGGCAACTCCAACTCATATGTTGTGACACTCTCTAACTTTATACTCTTGTATATCCATGTTTCAAGCCTCAGTTTGTTAGGTTGGGGGTGTACAAGATCATGGGAGACTCCTAGTACCTAAATGAGTTCTAGACTTACCTCCAAGTTGAGTTTTGGGTGTTGTTTCATATAAAGGTCAAATTTAAACTAGTATAAATCTTAGCACATTTGGAACTGGTTGGACCATGACATGTCATATAAAAGCCCTTTGAGTTATCTTCGAAAATCACTTGCTTTCACGTCATTTCAATGTCGGATGAAAGAGTTATGACCCTCCCATGCAGTGAAGCCCCACGGGCACCCATACGGGCATACGAGTCATGGGAAATGTTTGGGGATGGGAAATGGCATGGTGATGCTAAGTCTTGATCCATGACTAGTGGCATGGGTCGTGTGACTCACCACTGCTCGTGAGGAGGGGCGTGGAGGTGTTTTAGGAGGCTTGGCTAAGCATGCGTGGCATTGGAAGCTAAGGCATGAGCTACGACTATCTTGTACGGCTCGTGTGAAGGGGTACAGGTTGTGTCACCTGAGCTTGTGGTGCCCAGCAACATTTTCGTGTCTAAGTGAGGTGGGACAGACTAGTACATGGTTCGTGTTACACTACACAGTCCGTGAAAGAGCTCGTCAAAGTGACGTCGACGCTAACTTTTTCTCAAGTGTTCCAATTATATTTTTCTGTCTAAGTCTTGCCTCACGGGCACTTTACACTACCCGTGGGGTTCCACACGGCCAGTGAAGTCTTCAGTAAGATGACACTTTGTCAAATGTTTTCCATCCGTTCACTGAAGGCATTTTCGTAAATGCTAATTATCCAAATGACCCTTTTTGACTTTTTAGGCTATCTTAACCTTTCTAGAAAACCTAAACTCTAATCTTAAGGACAAAATTTCACTACTTTCATCTCAATCACACTCCCAAATCCTCTCAAGAGTTTCCATCAAACCCCAATTCAATTTCAAGGAAACCCAAGAACAAGATTGGATTCCAAGATCATTTCCAAGCCTCCATTCTTCTCAATCTCAATTCCAAGATCATTTCCAAGCCTCCATTCTTCTCAGTCTCAATTCGAAGCAACTCTAGACCTAAGGTATGTGGTGTTGAACCGTTGGGTCCTGCCATCCATGGTGCCTAAACCCTCTTTTAATTAGTATTGAATGATTTAAAGTGGAGTTTACAAATGGGTTTACTAGTATTAACATGTCTATGAAGTATGTTAAAGTTATGTAAAGTTATGACTATTTTGCTATGTTATAAGCTATATATCTTGGATCTGCTGTAAGTCTTGATGAGAGATTTTGATGTGGATGTCTTGGGGGTGTTGCAAGGTGTTGATTGATGGTTTTACAACAGATTTTCTTGCATGATTTCATCTCTAAATTGCATGCTCTTTTACCCCCATTGTACACCCACCAAGTGTTTGATAAAATCTTCGATTATGGTTTCTTGAGAAATTGAAGGTCCAAAGCATAAGATATGATATGAATGATGTTTTAATGATGAAATAAGCTTATGTATATGATTATTTCTATATAAAGTGATGCTTTAGAACATACTCAATTGAGTTGGGGGTTTGTACTCATCAACCATGTGAGGGGTTTATACTTCACCACCTAGGATGATTGGGGTGTGACCATTATCAACCGAGTTGGGGGTTTGTACTCATTAACCATGTGAGGGGTTTATACTTCGCCACCTAGGATGATTGAAGCATGACCAACATCAAACATGTGAGGGGTTTATACCTCACAACTTAGGATGATTGAGGCGTGACCATCATGAACCAACCAAAGTTGAAAAGCTAGATTAGTCTCTTCTTCACATATCATATTTTATATGTGTATGATTTTCTCAAGCCTGTTTTACTTTAGCATCGATCATACATTCCATACTATTATATTATGCCTATTGTCTATTGTTACACATTTGATTATGATGGCTATTCCTTATTGCATTGCATCCCACATACTTAGTACATTCAAACGTATTAAAGCATACTCTTGCCTACATGATATCACCATGTAAGAATCGGTGCCCGAGTTGATCTCCCTCCTCCAAGTGGCTCGACGGTGCTATTCCAAGCTTGTTGGTAAGTCCTCCAGTTTGGGGACTTTAGTCTATGTTGCTATTATCTATTAAGATACTATCTTATGTTCTATTTGACTATGAGGGTGAGCCCGGTAGCTCTGTCTTGGCCCCGCTCTGTCTATGTACTTAGAGGTGTATGTTGGACAAGTGTGTATTTATGATATGAGTTGTGACTCCTTGTTTTGGTAATGTTGTTGTTTTGACCAGCTTTTCCCTTAGCCTCATTGTCCTTGTTTAATATATATGTCTTTTGTATGCTTCTGGGACCAAGGATGTGTTATGACAAATAAAGAGGCTTGATTAGGGTCCTTTTGGGTTCCCCATTCATGATGTCACGTCCAGGCCCTAGGCATGGGTCATGACAAACTTGGTATCAGAGCACTAGGTTGATAGATCCTCGGAATCCAACACGCTGCATCAATTAGAGTCGTGTCCATGGTTATGAAGCGCGCCATGACTATGGATAGAAGGCTATGAGGTGTTGTAGGAAATGTTTCCCTTCTTCGTGTTCTAAGTCGTACTATAGAGTTGTGGTAAGTCTTTCCCCCCTAACGATTATTCTTTGCTATGCTAGATTATGTCGAATACTAAAGGAAGAAGGGCCAGAACTCCCGAGGAGCAACCTACCAATGGTGATCTCCGATGCCCTTACTATGCTTGCCCAAGTGGTGGCCAACTAAGTCCAACAAGGGGCCCAAGCCCCTCATGCTACTACCCCCGGAGCAAGGGTAAGGGACTCCATGAGGATGAATCCTCCGATTTGCCATGGGTCAAAGTTGGATGAAGATCCGCAAGAATTTATCCATGAAATTTACAAAATCTTTTCTATCATGGGTGTTGGACCAAATGAGAAGGCAGAGTTGGGCGGCGTAACAACTCAAAGGGGTGGCCCAAATTTGGTTTGATCAATGGGAAGGTGAGAAGGGTAATGGCTACGTGGTGCTTTGGGAGGAATTCAAATTGGCTTTCCTTAATCGGTTCTTCCCTCTTGAGCTTAGGGAAGCGAAGTTGGTTGAGTTTATGAACTTGAAACAAGGTGGTATAAGTGTGAGGGAGTATGCCCTCAAATTTAATCAACTTTCAAAGTATGATCCTCACTTGGAGGCCAATCCTAGGTCAAGGATGAATAAGTTTGTTAGGGGGTTTCAGACTTGGTAAGTGAAGAATGTCAGTCCTCCTTGCTTATTAGTGATATGGATTTGTCTCGGTTGATGACCTATGCTGAGCAAATGGAAGAAGAGAAGTTAAGAAAGAGGAGGGGCCATGAGGCCAAGAGGGCCCAGTTTGAGGGTAAGTTCCAAAAGACTGCTAGATTTCACCAAGGCCAAGGGCCTTCCCATACTACTAATAGGGGATTTGCCAATGAATTCCTTAGGCCTCAAAGTGTGGGTGGAGTTGCTCCTATAGAGGTGTGTCCTAAATGTGGAAGGAAGCGTGGGGGGTCCATGCTTGAAGTGTTATAATGCATACTTTGAATGTGGGGAGCTTGGTCACAAGAAGGTAGATTGTCCAAGAAGTCGTGGTAAGGGTCGGGGTGCAAATGCAGTTCCATTGGGTAGAGGTGGCCTTCAAGCTGGTGCCCCTAACCATTTTTATGCTCTACATGGGAGGCAAGGGGTTGGTGAGGTTCCTGACCTTGTTACTGGTATGTTGAAAATCTTTGATCTTGATGTATATGCTTTGATTGATCCAGGAGCCACCCTTTTGTTTGTTACCCCCTTGGTTGTGAAAAAGTACCATGTTGAGTTGGAGTTGTTGCATGAGTCTTACGAGGTATCTACTTGTATAGGTGCATCAATTATTGCTAGGAAAGTGTATAGAAATTGTCTGGTTTGCGTCTTGCATAAAATCTTACCTTATGATCTTGTTGAATTAGATATGGTTGATTTTGACATTATTCTTGGGATGGATTGGTTGCATGCATAATATGCTTCTATTGATTATAGAACATGTAGGGTCAAGTTTCACTTCCCAAATGAACCTGTCCTTGAGTGGGAAATTCATGATGTGGTGGTAAAAGGTAGATTTAGTTCATGCATTAAAACCTATAGGTTGATTTCCAAGGGTTGTTTGTATAATCTTGTGAGAGTCAAAGATGTGGAGTCCAAAGTCCCTTCCACAGAGTCTGTTCCGGTTGTAAATGAGTTTCTTGATGTCTTCCCAAATGACCTTCCTAGAGTCCCTCCCGAAAGGGAGATAGATTTTGGCATAGATCTCCTTCCCGATACTCAACCTATCTCCATTCCCCATTATCGCATGGCCTCGACGGAGTTGAAGGAGTTAAAGGAGCAATTGAAGGATTTGTTGGAGAAGGGACTTATTAGGCCTAGTCAATCACCTTAGGGTGCACCAGTGTTGTTCGTAAAGAAGAAGGATGGGTCACTTAAGATGTGCATTGACTACCGACAACTCAATAGGGTCACTATAAAGAATAGGAATCCTCTTCCAAGGATTGATGACTTGTTCGACCAATTGCAAAGGGCTAGCTTTTTCTCTAAGATTGATCTTCGGTCCGGGTATCATCAAGTGAAGCTGAGGGAGTGTGATATTCCCAAGAAGGTCTTCCGGACTAGATATGGGCATTATGAATTTGTGGTGATGTTTTTTGGGTTAACCAATGCACCATCCATTTTCATTGACTTAATGAATAGGGTCTTCAAACCCTACCTTGATTCTTTTGTTGTGGTCTTCATTAATGATATTTGATCTATTCACATAGTAGGGAGGGGCATATAAGGTATTTGAGGGTTGTGTTGCAAAGATTGCCGGAAGAAAAATTGTATGCTAAATATGAAAAGTGTGAATTTTGGTTAAAGGAGGTTGCATTCTTGGGTCATGTGGTGTCGGGGGATGGCATCAAAGTGGATCCTAAGAAAATCGATGTGATTAGGATTGGCCTAGATCATTTATCCCTTCGGATATTAGGAGCTTCTTGGGCCTTGTGGGTTACTATAGAAGGTTTGTGAGTGGGTTCTCCTCTATTGCTTCCCCTATGACAAAATTGACTCAAAAGAAGGTTAAGTTTGTGTGGACTGATGAATGTGAGAAAAACTTCCAAACATTAAAAGATAGGCTTGAGTCCGCTTCTATATTGTCACTACCGGATGGGCTTGAGGGTTTTATCGTGTATTGTGATGCATCTAGGGTTGGTTTGGGTTGTGTGCTCATGCAAAATAGTAAGGTCATAGCCTATGCTTCTAGGAAACTCAAAGTGCATGAAAAGAACTACCCTACCCATGATCTTAAATTGGCCACCGTGGTGTTTGCATTAAAGATTTAGCTTCATTATTTGTATGGGGTGCATGTTGATATCTTCACCGATCATAAGAGTTTCCAATATGTCTTCACTCAAAAAGATCTCAACTTGAGGCAAAGAAGGTGGCTAGAACTTCTTAAAGACTATGACATGAGTGTGCATTACCACCCGGGTAAGGCAAATGTTGTGGCAGATGCTTTGAGTCGGGTGTCTATCGGTAGCCTAACTCATGTGGGTGGTGGTGATAGGGAGATGGCTAAGGAGGGCATAGAATGGCTAGGATGGGGTTGAGGTTGGAAGATGTGGGTAGTGGTGTTATTGTGGTTGATGGTTCCAAATCTTCATTAGTTGATGAGGCATTAGCAAAACAAGATCTAGACTCCTTGCTTGAGTTGAGGCCTTTGGTGAAAGAGGGCAAGATAGAGGTTTTCTCCCAAGGGGGAGATGGGGCCCTTAGATACCAAGGTAGGTTGTGTGTGCCTTGTGTTGATGCTTTGAGGGAGAGAATTCTTGATGAAGCCCATAATTCCTCTTATTTTATCCACCCCGGTTCCACCAAAATGTATAGAGACTTGAGGGATGTGTATTGGTGGTGAGGCATGAAGGGGGACACTGCCAAATTCGTTTCCGGTTGCCATAATTGTCAACAAGTCAAAGCCGAACATCAAAAGCCGGGTGGCCTAACCCAATATATAGAGATCCCTACTCGGAAGTGGGAGGGTATTAATATGGATTTTGTGGTTGGATGCCCAAGACTAGAAAAGGTTTTGATTCCATATGGGTGGTGGTTGATAGGATGACGAAATCGGCTCATTTTCTACCAGTTAAGACGACATACGGGGCCGAAGAGTATGCAAGGTTGTACATCCATGAGTTAATGAGGTTACAAGGGGTTCCTTTATCCATTATATCGGATCGGGGTGCACAATTGACTTCACAGTTTTGGAGGTCTTTTCAAAGGTTTCTTGGTACAAAAGTTCACCTTAGTACGACCTTTCATCCCCAAACAGATGGCCAAGCCAAAAGAACCATTCGAACCCTTGAAGATATGCTTAGGGCATGTGTAGTGGAGTTGAGAGGTAGTTGGGATGACCATGTTCCTTTGATTGAATTCACATACAACAATAGTTATCACTCTAGCATCAGTATGGCTCCTTCTGAGGCTCTTTATGGGAGGCTATGTAGATCACCGGTCGGTTGGTTTGAGATTAGAGAAGTGGCCTTATTGGGACCGGATCTTGTTATGGATGCTCTTGAGAAGGTTAGGATGACTAGGGAAAGGTTAAGAATGGCCCAAAGTCGTCAAAAAACTTATGCCAATGTGAGAAGAAGGGACCTCAAATTTAAAGTGGGTGATTGGGTTCATTTGAAGGTTTCTCTAATGAAAGGTGTGGTCTATTTCGGTAAGAAAGGGAAACTGAGTCCAAGGTACGTTGGTCCTTATGAGGTCTTGAAGAAGGTTGGCAAGGTATCTTATGAGTTAAAGTTTCCTAGTGAAATAAACTTGGTTCATCCGGTGTTCCATATCTCTATGTTGAGGAAATGTGTGGGTGACCCTTATGCCATTGTGCCTCTTGAGGTGGTGGGTGTTGTTGAGGATAGCTTGACTTATGAGGAGGTGCTGGTTCGGATTTTAGATAGGCAAGTGAAGAGATTGAGGAACAAGGAGGTAACATCCGTTAAGGTGCTTTGGAGAAACCAACAAGTCGAAAGCGCTACATGGGAGGCCGAAGCGTACATGCAATAATGATATCCTTATTGTTTCCACTCCACTCAAGCCTAAGGTACTAATCCTAAGTCCTCTATGCGTTTTCAAGTCTTAATTTTTGGCCTTAAGCCTTGCATGCATTCATGTTTATATGAGCAAGGTTTTATGTTAAATTTTGATGTCCATGTTGAGACTTTAGAAAATCACGTTTAGATACATTTGTTGCATCCATGTTAGGCTAAAACTCTTCATGACTACTTTCCTTGTGTACGTTTTACTCACATTCAGGGACGAATGTTCCCAAGGGGGAGATATTGTGATACTCCATAATTTTATGCTCTATATATCCATGTTTCAAGCCTCATTTGGTTAGGTTGGAGGTGTACTAGATTCATGGGAGACTCCTAGTACCTAAATGAGTTCAAGACTTACCTCCAAGTTGAGTTATCGGTGTTGTTTCATGTAAGGGTAACTTTAAACTGGCATAACTCTTAGCACATTTGGAACTGAGTGGCCCAAAATATGTCATATGAAGCCTTTTAGTTAGCTTTGCGATGCATTTGGTTTCACCTCATTCCGATGTTGGATAAAAGAGTTATGACTTTTTTGTGAGACCCTCCCATACAGTGAAGCCCCACGGGCACCCATACGGGTAGAGTGGCCTTGTACGGGTCATGGGAAATGTTTTGGGGTGGGAAATGGCATGGTGATACTAAGTCTTGATCCACGACCAGTGGCACTGGTCATGTGACTCACCACTGCTCGTGAGGAGGGGCGTGGAGGTGTTTTAGGAGGCTTGGCTAGGCGTGGGTGGCATTGGAAGTAAGGTATGGGCCACGACTGCCTTGTATAGCTCGTGTGAAGGGGTACGGGCTATGTCACCTGGGCGTGTGGTGGCCAGCACCATTTTCTTATCTAAGTGAGGTGGGACGGACTAGTACATGGTCCGTGTAACAATACACGGTCCGTGAAAGTGGCCGTCAATGTGACGTCAATGCTAACATTTTCTCAAGTGTTTCAATTCGATTTTTTTTGTAAGTCTTGCCTCACTAGAACTCCACACGAACCGTAGAGTGCCACACGGCCAGTTAAGTCTTTAGTAAGAAGACACTTTGCCAATTTTTTCCATCCGTTCACTAATGGCATTTTCGTAAACTCTAATTATCCAAATGACCCTTCTTGACGTTTTAGGCTATCTTAACCTTACTAGAAGACCTAAACTCTAATATTAAAGACAAAATTTCACTACTCTCATCTCAATCACATTCCCTGATCCTCTCAAGAGCCTCCATCAATCCACAATTCAATTTCAAGGAAACCCAAGAACAAGATTGGATTCCAAGATCATTTCCATGCCTCCATTCTTCTCAATCTCAATTCCAAGCAACTCTAGACCTAAGGTATGTGGTGTTGAACCATTGGGTCCTTTCACCCATGGTACGTAAACTTTATTTAATTATTATTGCATGATTTAAAGTGGAGTTTACAAATGGGTTTACTAGTATGAACATGTCTATGAACTATGTTAAAGCTATGT
>JAPFFP010047929.1:0-10105 GCA_026153255.1 Solanum medicagineum
CTCTCTCTCTCTCTCTCTCTCTCTATATATATATATATATATATATATATATATATATATATATATATATATATATAGGTTGGAAAATAAGATGCTGGTTCACTACCGGAACGGACCACTATTGCTAGCATTTGGTTGGGTATATCATGCATTCGCATCTATATATATGTATTCACGACATGCGATTACTCGAGTATACCATGTATATTTGACCATGAGGAGACTAAGTTTTGGACATGAAGGTAATCTGAATTTCACTTACAGGTGGTATTTCTAAAATCCCTTTTTACTACGGTTATATATGACGTTACTTCCTGCCTTACATACCAATACATGTTTATTCATATTGACGTCCCTCTGCCTGGGGACGCTATCTTTTATTTCGTCCATGCAAGTTCAGGTAGATATTCTGATTTACCCCTCCACTAGGAGCCCAATTCAACTGTGAGTTGGTAAGCTCCACCTCTTCTTGGAGCTTTTGCAGTATGCTAACTTTTTATTGTACAGTTGGGTATAGTCGGGGCCCTGTCTCGACAATATTAGTGTCTCTCTTAGAGGCTATTGTGGACATGTTGCTTTGGGTTGGTTCCTTTGTGCATTTCAGTCTCCAGTCATAGAATTGGCATGTATATATAATGTGTGCCTGTACCTCTATTGTTGCAGCCTTGCCAGTTAGCTAGTACTTTACCGTTTTAGTTTACCTATCTTGGTGTACTTGATTTGCTGTTGACTAGGTCATGACCTAGATAGTCTAGGATTAGCTTTTAAGACGTTGTGCTGCCTTATTTTCTTTTGGCCTCTAGTAAGTTAACTAGCATGTTCAGTGACTTACTCGGCCAATAACAGTATCGAGTGTCAGTCATGCCTCCCCATGTTTTGGGGTGTGACATGCTGCCAGAGCTGGGAAGACATAGACTCTTGTCGTTCGTACTCCCTAGTTTGAAGAGGGAGACCACAACAACAATAGCTTCATTCATATGACTCTGTCTAGAGAGGAGTCTAGCTTAGGGTCAAGCTCCGGTGACGGGTCGGAGACAGAGTCCTTTGTCGTACCATGGGCATCACTATTTCCACCAGATGCTCTTACTAGTTGATGGTGTGTCGTGAATATGTTGAATATCTATATAGACAACATGTAGACTATAGAGCAGAGCAAGCCAACTCGCTCAATCTGTGAGGAGCCCTAGGTCATCCCTGATAGACTAGATAGTGTCCCTGGTCTCTAGACATGATGATCAGATATAGGCTCTAGTAGCTAACCAAATCACTCAAGAAGTACTCCCCGACCATGGTGAGGAAGTTTTGTGCATCATATGTAGCAACTATCCAGAGCACTCTTCTCAAGGGGAAGAAGCCCCTCGCTCAGCCTAGACTGATGTAGACCAGAGTGTAGGGCCGACAGGTGCATATCTTGGAGACCACCATCCGTCGTATATTATTTGGTCCAGACTTCCCTGCCCACAGATACACAAGCCAATTTGCCCACAGGGTGGGGTAGACAAGGGACTTGACCCTAATGACAGGTGCAGATCACAGAGCTAGATTGATGAGATGGATGGCCAAATTGATTGCTGAGCAGGGTCCAGAACCTACATGGTATCCATTCACTTAGAGCCTATTGTCAAGGCTTCTCATAATTTCCTCGCCAAATTTTGGTAGGAAACTGTTAGTTCACGCATCCGGCCAACACTTGCAGATAATACTTTGATGCCAGAGCGTGTAGTGCTAGTTGCTAGCATCTTGGATGGCTACGAGATAGATTAGGCCCAGTCATTGCCGAGCAGATCCACGAGGCCACCTTGAAGAGGTCCACCTCCATCCTCTTTCCATGCTTGATCTATAGACTCTATCTAAATTCAAGGGTGGAGAGTCTACACTAGTTGGACTCACTGATCGAGGTCCAGCATACTCTGGATACCATCCTGACCAAGGCTGAGGAGAACCCCGTTGCACTCCGACGAGCACCACACTTGCCTGCTCCCATGCTAGAGATATTAGCCCCAATGCCACTGCTTGAGGCTCCACCCACCACCACTGCTACTTCTATAGAGGATAGGCCCCCACAGACCAAGGTAGATGAGGAGAGGGGGCCCACTACTACCCCTGCACCATAAACCACTTCATCATAAACTGCCGCTACAGGCTTGTTTTATGTTTCTGCAATATCTATATAGGATATGGCACAGAGATTATCACATGCTGAGTCATAGTTGACTTAGCTAGTTCTGCATATTAGGCCTTAGGTCCGCCAAGCAATTTCAAAGTCAGAGGGCCGCATGCAGGCATGCACGATCACTACTATTTTGGACTGTCTTTCTACTGTGGTACCCGCATTGATGCGTTCGAGATGAGGGTATAACATAGACTGAGCACGGCCCGACCAGCAGATAAGATGGCCATCCAGATAGAGATCTAGTAACTCCTGGCTGACATGACAGTAGCATTGGCAGCACCGCTGACACTACCAGAGACCATACTCCCGGTGCTGATGATAGATCTATTTCTCCTGATAAGCACATAAAACCTTCCCATGGGAAGAGGCCTCACACTGATGATAATCCATATATAGTATGATTTCATGTGGGGCTGACAGAAGAGAAGGAGCTCAAACTTGTCTTGAGATAATCGAGACAGAAGACGAAGAGACAATAGGCTCGTGAGCTAGAGCAGGTGAGGGGTGTTTGCCCCTTCAGATAGAGTGCTACTACTGAGGAGGCCATCCTGCAGGTTGAGGATGGTAGACTCAGCCACACACTAGTGCTTAGGTGCCCAGGTATGTCCCTTTTGACCTCGATACTTTATTTTATTGTGATTGTGTTGGTTGAGGATAATGCACCTTTTTTTCAATGGGGTATGGGTAGTTATGGGCCTCAGTGAAGTCTAAGTAGCTTGGGTCCATAACTACCCCAAGTTTTGAATCCTAGGGATTTTATTGCCTTTGTTCTTTTTCTCCATGGATATTTATTATCTGTTAATCCGGAATGTTTGGAACATTTAGGTAGTATTTGTAACATATAGTACTGATATCTGTGGCATATGTATGTTTTTGTGTTTTTTTTTTTGTGAAAAATTAGATAGCATTTGTAGCATATAATAGTGATATCTGTATGTTAATTGGATTAGGAAAGGATCATAGGCCATTATTCTTAAGAGTCCACTTAGCCTAAATAACCAATCAAATTTGTAGAATACCCTTGATCCTATTGTTTGAGCCTGGCATATATCTTTTCTTTGTAAAAAACCTAAGTGACCTAGCCTTACTAATCGTAAAATCCTGAAATTGGCCCTGGTCCTTCCTTGAACATTGTGCACCTTGACTTAGGAAAAAAACTTAAGTTGAGGGTGGCTACCAAAAATGGCCCTGGTTCTGAGGATGGATAATATGCACCTCAACTCAGGCCAAAAGCCTAAGTTGAAGGTGGCTGCTGTAAGGGTAAAACATAAAATGAGGGCAAAGTTAGTGGTACAGGGAAACGGAGAAAACTCATGTGCTAGGAGCAAGAAAAATAAATGATGCCTTAGTTATGAGATAAAAGAAAAATGAAGTGTAAAAGCAAAAAAAGTTGAAAGATAAAAAGAAAGCACCCAGGAAAGCTTTAAATAGGAGAAACGGGAGAAATGGAGTGAAAAGTAACGGTATCAGTGGGGCAAAAATGTAGAAAAACAAGTGTAGAGGAGGGTCTTTAATCACTAACCCAAAATATCACACTAAAGCCCCCTGAGCCTATTTACAAGCCTATAAAGTCCTAAAGTGATTCTATTCCAATTAGTCAAAGGTCTTAGTCATGAGTATAGGGACAAGCCTATGGTATTAGGTGTTGATACCTGAATATCTTTTGTGAAGGCGAGCGATTTTGTAGAGTCCGAAGACTATACATGAAAACATCATTGAGAGTGATATATGGGACTTCTTTCTGTGAGGGAACTTGCATTGCATTATTTGCATTAGACTTATTCAGTGATTGTGGCTTGTTTATAGTACCTCATGTGTCATAGTAGTATTGTCACATGCATTAGTTTATACTGGTTTACTGGGTAGCTATCTGATTTTGTTTTGAAAATTGATGTCGGTATTTGTTATTAAGTTTGATGAGATGTATGCCATTAGGTAGATTCTTGTATGTTACTGTACTACCTATATCGATTGAGTTTGTCGCTTGAGGACAAGCAACAATTTTTAAGTTAAGGGTGTTGATATGTTGTCAAAATACAACACTTTTGATACTTAAAACTTGGAATTTTGTGTTTCAATGTGATGTTAGTGGGTTTTATGTGTTTTTGTGTTTGGTTTGCAAGATTCTAGGGTTGGCATTAATTTTGGGAAGAATATGCAGAAGTTGCTGATTTTGATGAAGTACGAGACCTTTTATGGGTTGTAAAGCACTCTATGGGTTGTTCAGTAGGTTTCATGTACAATTCAAGTGAGAGGCTGACTTTTTGAAGCTTTTCTATGAATATGCAGACAGGTCATGAATGATTTTATGAGTCATAGATCAAGTCTCGTGCGTTGAAGATCAAAGAAGAAGGACTTTGTGAAGTTTCATTAGACGAAACCCCCTACGGGTCGTAGAACCTTTTATGGGTCGTAAAGGGGTGTTGTAGAACACAAGTCCCCTTTTGCGGCAACAAAGTATGAAACCCTGATACGGGCCGTGGAACACAATACGTCTCGTAGAAGCAGCTTCTGAGGCGTGCTGACCCAGTTATCCTATTTTGTTTAGGACATGTATTTTGAACATTATAAATAGGTTTTTATGTTATTTTTCTTAGAGAGTTCGAATAGTTGACAGAAAAATAGTGAGATTGAGTAGAGAAAATATTGGAGAGTTTTGAGAAACACTTGTACTCTTGATTTGATCTTCTAATTATAATTTGGTGATTCTCATTGAAGCTTGGATTTACTTGTGTTTAACTCAATTGTTTAAGTTCTCTATTATGTTATTCAAATCCATAAGTCTTGCCCCTAAACAAGTCATGAGTAGCTAAATCTACAACTAGGGTTGTGGGAACCATGAAGAACTAACAAGGTACAAATGGATAATTCATAATTCTTGAAAAGTGTGCATGCATATAATAAATAACTCTCTTCGTTTTACATGTTTTCTAGTGGTGTCCAACAATAGAACCCACCTAGTGTTACTGACTAGACCAAGGTAAAGATGAACAGGAAAAGAGATTAATTATCTTGATTTGATTGATGTATTCTTATCTAATCTACCGAATTGGGCTAAAGGGAGATTGTACTGGGACAATAGGTAAGGGTTAGTAATGTCACACTGCAAAGATGGACCAACTCACGTAGTGAAATTCACCTCTAACCTGGGCCAAATAGTTTGGTGAACTTCACTTACCGTCCTGCATGCTACATACTAGAAAAGAATTAGGGTATCTAGTGATACTGAGTTAGGGAATCATGGGGAACACAATACCTTAGTTTCTCTCCATATTGGTTTAAACACTTGTGTTTGTTAGGATTACTTTTTAGTTTGCAGTATTTCATTGGGTTCGACCCTAACCTTGGTTAGGTTCTATTTCTTGACAACAACCATTTTACTCTCGAAAAAGGGGTGTAACTTGGGAGATATCATCTATTCATTACTACCTTGATCTAGTCAGTAGAACCACGCGATTTCTAATATTGGCGACTATTAAAAAGCACTCAAAACAAATAGAATTAATTAATACATGCATGCACACTTTTCAAGAATTACGAATTATCCAATTTTACCTTATTAGTTCTTTAAGGTTCTCACAGCCCTAGTTGTTGATTTCGCTACTCATGATCAGTGTAGATGCAACAATCATGAATTTGAATAATATAATTAAGCACTTACACAATAGAATTAAGAATGATAAATCCAAGCTCTTCACGAAATCACAACATTGAATTAAAAGAAAAAGATAATGTTTCACATGTGTTTCTCTCAAGCTCTGCTATTCTCTACTATTGTGCAACGTCCCTTATGAAACAATAACCTAAAAAGCCTATTTGTAGTCTTTAAAATATAAAACAAAAATGAAATAGGATAATTGGGTCAGCAGGCTGTATGGGCACTTCAACAGGCCATATAAAGTTCTACGGGCCATAATCGGGGCTTTGTTGTCTTCATCTTGAATTCTGAGGTTTACTTCTGCGTCACTCATCTATGAGCCGTATAAAGTTCTATGGCCCATTAAGGGTTTTGTCTACTAACCTTTTAGCATCTTCCCATTTTCTGATCCTCAAGGTACGATGCCAAGTCTACAGCTCCATTTCATGTTCGTAGGGTTAACTTCAGAAAATTATCCTTCAATGAAATTATGCACGAACTAACTCTATGGCCCGTGGAATTTTTCATGGCCCATAAAAGGTCTCGTGAAACCTGAACGTCTGCAAAATCTGCACACTTAGCCCAAAAATTGTGCCAACCCCGTAATCCTGCAAAACAAACATAAAAACACATCAAATACATTAACATCGCTTTGAGAACACACAAAATTTCAAGTTTTAAGTACCAAAAATGTTGTATTTTACAGTACATCAATACTCTCAACTTAAAATTATTGCTTGTCCCTAAGCGAGACTCACTCTACATAAGTAGTACAATAACACATAGACCTCAATCTAATGACATACATTTTATCAAACTCAAATACAGATACCCACACCACATTAAAAGCACATCAGATAGCTATCAAGCAAACTAATACAGATCAACATATGTGACATGCAGCTATGACAAGCAAGGCAATTATCAACAAGAAACGCTCACTGGGTTAGACTAATGTCAACAATGCAATACAAGTGCCCTAGCTGAAAGAAGTCTCATATCTCTCTCATAATAATATTTTCAGATTCAATGCTTGGGACTATGCAAAATCACTCACTCTTAAAAAAGACATTCAAATACGATGCTCAATACTCTATGCTTTGTAATTCCCTTATTATTAAATAATATATTCACTTTCAAAAAGGTAATCTATCAAGATAAAATCAACCCCTACTTCACAACTCTTTGACTTGAATTTGTGTCGTTAGAGAAATTGATTTTCTTGAATCACCAAAAGGAATAAGGGAGGGTTTTGTTTTAGTGCAATTTATTTACTTTTATGCAATAATATATGTTAAACAAGCCTTAATAATGAATATTAATGTGTAAGGAAGCAAATAAGGAATGAGAAAAAGGAAATTTGGTTGGAAAGTTTTCTTTTAACTTGCTTTTAACATAAAATACTTTTACCCCATGTTAAGTTGGTTACAAGACCAAATAAAATCTTATAAACTCTGTCGTGACCTTATATTCGACAAAAACACACGAAACAAATAAGTTCCTTGGAGCAAAGTTAAGAAATCCCTACCTTTGGTAAGTGGTTGAATTCTATCTTCAAATTGTGTGTAAATACGTTTTGAGAAGCTAATTTATATACCTACAATTTTTATGTTTATGTGAAATTCTGAATTTGGTTTATGGTCTCAAAAAAGGGTAAAAAAGACAATGAAAGTTCTGGCCAATTTTCTGTCTGAGAAGCCTTCTTTGTACTACTGTTAGTATGTTAATCATATCTTGAAGTGTGACTTGTATTTTCTGATGATTTTTAGTTCTTTGCAACTCCAAGACATTAAACTACAACATTTATGTTTATGTTGGAATCTAGTTTGGTAGTTATGGATTCAAAATAGTGTGTGCCAGTTGGGACAAGTGTTGTCCAGAGTTTTGACATAGGAAACCCTGTAGGTGTGCTGTTAGTTTTTCGATTATAAATTCTTGTGCAAAGGGTATTTTGAAGTAATTTTTCATTGTTTGAAACCTATATTCATATACTTACAGTTTTCATGTAGACAGAAAAGCCTAGATTTTTTGTTTACCAATTCAAAATTTAGTTACGTGGCAAGGTAGTAAAGCTGCCAAGAAGAGTGTGATTTGCATAAATGAAGCTCACTTTTAGAATCTTTCTTGTTAGTTTTTACCTGCTGAAAGTGATAAATGTTAAATTAGCATTTAAATGTGTAGTAAGGTTCTCACACTCTTGTACAATCTTAAGGAAATTGATTGAAGAAACTCATGTCGTATTGATCCACGACGTAAACTTGGTAGGGTCGATTGCGTGCTAAAAGGTTCAGGTTCGTGTAAAAACTTGTTCTTGTGCTTTTATTACCTATTGATACATTTGAGTAATCTCTTGGCATCTCAGTTATGTTCTTGTCCTTTTTATCCGGTTATGTTGATATATTTTGAGACTTGCAAGGAACTCACTTAATTCGCCCATTTGTACGAATTGCCTGATCACTTGACATCATTATGGACTTTGTCCTTCTTGTGGACATGACTTAGTCACTATTGTCATTCCCCTTTTTGGATAAATTTCCATCTTGACTGTGAATTTTTTGTTCATCCTAAGTATGGAAGCAATCCATTTTAAGCATGAACTAGAAAACGACTCTTAATATGGTTCTTAATTCTATTAATTATTGGGTTTTAGCCCTTCTTGATATAGGTTATCAGCCCTTCTTGATTCTTGATTATGTTTGTATGAAGACATGACATACATATTGAGCAAACATGTTGTTTGACTATCTTATAAAGATACTTCCAGGAACTTTGACACTGACCTTTAAATATCATACTTGATATTGTTGATCTATTTGTTCATTTGGTCTACTTATTATATTGTATTTGTCTTGCATTGGCTTAAGAAAGGTAAATTGAGAAATCTAAAGTTTCCACATTTAGCGTTTATACCACTAAGCTTCAGGCTGAGCGATTGATGTTTCTATCATAGGGGATACCCGAGAAGATGCTTGAGGATGGCCATCGAAAATAAATTTTGGGTGTTGTGCAGAAGATCACATTAGCATACATACATACATATTGTAGTAGTTTTGGGACATCTACATGATTCTCCAATTGCATATGAATGTATAAATTTGAAAAGCTAGTGTAAATTATGAAACCATGGTTTGTAACCTAAAGTTTTGGCTTGTTTAGTTGAGTTGGAGACGGCAAGCTTGTTTCTATATTAAAATACCAGTTATTTGAGGTGATTGTATAAAATGGAAACTAGTAAATTTCATTTCTTTATATTTTAACATTGGTAATAATTTTCAGCATGTAATACAATAGTATGGGAAATATATAAAATCTTGCAAGATATTGGTTTAAATTATTTTGAATGCTTCTCCCGCTATAAACTGGAACTCGGAATCAACTAAAACTATTTCTAGGACAAAATCTTATACCTACAACTATTTTGGATTCATTATTATATTATGATTAATATGTTGCATATTAAACTCTAAATATTTTAGCAAGTATTAGGTGAGCCCAAATTGTACAAAAGTGGCATCCTCCCGCGAGGGTCGTTCACATGCTTGCCCCTATAGTCATGACTATGACCATTGACTACTTGGACTAGGATCTCTTTTGGACTTTATTGGCTTATAACATAAGCTCGGGGGGGCTTTAGTATGATGTTTTGGGAACATAGTGACTAAAGGCCCTCCTTAACATTATGTTTTTCTAGACTTTCACCCTACTAACACTGTCAATTTTCCACCTCATTCTCCCTTTCTCCTATTTCAAGTTTCTTTTGGGTGCCTTGTTCTCATTTTCTAGCTTTTTACCTTTTGTTTTTACATCATTTGTTTTTTTTACTTTCTGATTAGGCATCCATATTTTTTCTTGCACCCTGAACACATTTTTATCCCCTTTTTAAATGAATCACTAGTTTTCCCCTCAGTTTTTATTTACCCTTACACCAGCCACCCTTAACTAAGGCTTTTGGCCTAAGCCGAGATGCATAATATCAAACCTAGGATTGAGGGCCACTTTTGGTAGCCACTCTCAACTTAAGATTTTTGCTTTAGTCAAGGTACACAATGTTTAAGGAAGGATTAAGGCCAATTTCATGATTTTACCTCTAACAAGGCTAGGTAACTTAAGTTTTTACAAAGAAAAGGGTACATGTAAGGCTCAAACTGTAGGATCATAGGATATTTCATACATTTGGTTGGTTATTTAGGCGAAATGGACTATAATGAACAATGGCCTTGTAACACCCCACACCTTACAATACTAGTACAATTCAAAGGAAACATGACATGATTTGGACAAATTGAAGCTAAATT
>JAPFFP010047930.1:0-10105 GCA_026153255.1 Solanum medicagineum
GTGCGCTGGTGCATGGGCGACCCATGGCTGGCAAAGCGGACAATATATGCACGTGTGGGGTCCGGGCTGTTACAGTATCCTTACCTTACGATATAATCTTTTTGGTAGGATCTATTAATAATTCTACCTTATGCATGGCTTTTTCAGTAGGATGTCCATACCTCACGATATAATCTTTTCGGTAGGAATCATAGAAAAATCTCATATAACCAATACATTTCAAGCATCAAGAAAGGGCGTACACCATCTTCTGAAGAACAGAACAACATGGAAACCCAACAATCTACTTACAACTCCATAGGTACTTTTCGTGGAAACAAACTCATATAAACATTTATATTATCATCATAAAGTCATACAACTCATATGCCATGCCTTAGACCCTTTATAACTCAAGAATCCATAACCGGACATTTTATCAAACACTTGGCGGGTATATAATGCTGATGTAAAATCATGCAATTCAAGAATGAAATCAAGCAAGACAATCTATTGTAAAACCATCAATCAACACCTTGAAACACCCCCAAACAATATACATCACAACCCCTCATCAAACCTTACAATAGATCCAAGATTTATAGCTCAAAACATAGTAAAACAGTCACAATTTCATATAGGTTGAACGTAGTTCAAACTAGTAAACTCATTCGTAAAATCAACTTTAAATCATTCAAATTGAGTAAAAAGGAAGATTGGGCACCATGGGTGAAAGGACCCAATGGTTGAAACCCACATACCTTGACTTTAGAGAATTTCTTGAAAAAGACTTTAATGGAGACTTGGAGGTTGAAGGAAATCCTTAGATCCGGATGAGGGTTTTGGGACTCGAATTTTGAGACAGAAATTAGTCTCTGTGTTTGAGTGAGTATTGGGGAATGTTTTGGATGATATGACAGTGAAATAAGGCTAAGTATAGGTATTTTCATTTATGTGAACACATAGACCCAAGTCTTAAAAGTCTTGGACCGAAGTCAAAAATCAAGACAATTTTAACACTAGTGCGTGCTACGGAAGGAACTGACACTTACACTATTTTTTAGCTCACTTTGAAAATTTGGTGTTGCTGGACATGTTTGTATTATGATTTGATCTTGACTCTTAATGCTTATGATAAGAGAATTGTCTGTTAGCCCTGTTTTTCCCTATCTACTATCTGTTGTGGTATCTTATTTCTTCCACGAGCAAAGATTTGTGTATATATGCTAAGAGTCTTGTTTGGGGTTCCTTTGGGGTCCTCATTCACCGTTTCACGTCTTGGCCCTAGGCTTGGGTCGTGATATGAAATTTTTAGCCAAAACTACTAAGGGTCGAGAATGAGTACAAAAGCGTCAAGAACCGAATGAAAGGTCATTCTAGACTAAACTTAATATTCAGAGTTAACTATGATATTAGAATTTTCATTCAATCATGATTTCTAAGAATGTTGACCAGTAATACCTCGAGAGGGTTCCCTTGGCATGGCCGGCACTCTGAGACTATTGCTAGCCCCCGAGCGAACCACTTTGCCTCATCGTTACATCAACTCGGTAATAGAAAAAAGAATTCAGAATGTAAACACATCATATACAAGTAGGAAAATAAAGCGCATAACTTTGTTGGATCATAGTTTATAAATGAAAATAAATTGTGATACATCATTACTCAATACTCTTTAGTCAAGGTCTATGAAGCCTCTACCCATCAATCTATTTGGTGCCACGATAGGCCGTGGACACCCAAAATCAAGAAAAGTAAGTACTCGATAGAAAAAAGAATATAAAAAGGGCTTCTCCGAAATGCAAGGAGAGCTCACCAATTCGGAGATATACTAATCTAGACATTAACGGTGCACATACTAAAGCCATCTGTCACTTGTATCTGCATTATAAAATGATATAGGGTAAAATGGACGTCAGTACATGGAATATACTTGTATGTACTATAGATCGAGAAAATTAAATCTCGACTCACTCACCTTGGCTCAATAATTCATGTTCAAAGCAATTCATGTGAGTTTAGAGTAAATCATGCTTTTAAAAGTAAGCTTAGTAGGAATAGACCAATTCAAAAACTCACTCTTAATCAATGTTGCTTGGGAGTTTCTCTTACCGGACATCCTTATCCCACCACCTTTAATTAGGTGATGCATAACAAATCAGCATCATTGCCATGCCCTCCCCTAACTTGCCACGGAAAAAGGCGATTAACTCTCTTATGGATAAGGCAACTGTCCACTTGCGGTACAAGAGTTGTCAGACTAGTTGAACGACTATCCTATGCTAACAACATAGTTGTATGGGTTAAAGAAGAAGCTTACTCACTCCCCGCTAGATACTCGATACTCCTCCCAAGACTAATTTATGCTCAACTTATCAATCAACTCAATCCTCAACACTCAGTAAATCAACTTAAAGCTCAATGCTCAACTCAACTTAATTTCTCATAACCTCAACCAATCAATGTAAGAAATCAAACTCAACTCAATTTCAACAGTTATTTAGACTCACTCAATTTACTCATTATGTAATGCTAGCAAGATATTCATGTGCAGAAATATATGTGACTCAATGCAACATGCTCTTCATACTCAACCATAACTTACTCAACCCTAAATGGTTAATTTACATCACTCAAAATATTCAAAATATGAATAGAATTTCATAAAATCATATGATTCAGGGATCATGCTATCAAGTAGGCATTACGTGTAAATCCCGTATCAATGCTCATGCAATATAGCAGTTCTCTCATGTAATAAAACAGGACCTCATGAATGAATGTAATGATTTGATATTAAGATACTAGAATTTCTCAAAATCTCAACTCTTCTCAAATCTTCACTCAAGGAAATGGACAGGGGCATGTGAATAAAGGAATTTTACACATTGGTAAGCCTTACATACTTGTGAATAGAAGGAACAATCGAACCAAAATCAATCCTTGATCTTGAGTTGAAAATCGTAACTTCTTCCATCTTCTACAAAGCTCTCAAAAACTCCCGAGTGTGGAGAATTGTAAGTAATGTCCTTAGGGTTTATTTTAGGACCTCATTGAAACACCTAAAAAGTGTCTGAAAGTGTGCCTCGGAAATGCCCATAATCCCAATTTCCATATATCTCAAAATCCATGCGTTTTATCAAAAATCTGACTCCATAGTCTCTTTCAATAAGCCAAATTGAGTGGGTAAAGGGTATAACCCGAATTTTAGAGGACCCGTAGCAAAAAATGAATTTCACAAAATTTTAATTTTCAAAAGTTATTTGTGTTGGCTCCGTAATGCAGAGCTGTCATGGAGTAGTGTATTTTGTTTCCATTTTTCCTATTTCGGTCCAAGGCCTTGGGGTCTTGGGCCTAAGCATTCTTATGCATAAAGACACCTATACTTAGTCATTTTCAACCCCGTATTATTCAAGACATTCCCCAAAACCCTCTCTAACACTTAGCCAAATATTTCATCCAAATTCAAGTGTCCCAAACTCATTATGAATGTCACAAAATTCCTCTAAGTTTCAAGTTCTCATTCAAATCTTCATCATACAAATCCCCAAATTTGAGGCATGTGGGTTTTAACCATTGAGTCCTTTCACCCTTGGTGCCCAACCTTCTTTTTTAAGTAAATTGCATGTTTTCAAGTTAATTTATCTATGGGTATTTCTTATTATGAATTTGATTTTGAAATATGTTAGGTTTTCATAAAATATTGACTATTTAAGCATGTTTTGAGCTATGAATTTATGATCTATGATGAGATTTGATGGGGGGTTTCAACGTATCTTGCATGAGGGTGTTAACAAGTGTTTGTGGATTGATTTAGATTAAGTTTTCTCACATGATTTCACTCTTGAATTGCATGATTTTGAACAAGCATTCATACCCATCAAGTGTTTGATAAAATATCCAGTTAAGGGTTCTTGAGTTATTGAAGGTCGATTGCATGGCCTATGAGTTAAGTGACCTTTTGATGATGAAAGGGATGTATATATGTGTTGATGTCTTTAAAAGTATCTATAGTGTTGCAAATTGACCACACCATATTGAGGGGGTTCTATGCCTCAACCACGTTGTCGAGGGGTGCTATGCTTGTACGACCATGTTAATGGGTATATACCTTTACCGCCCTTTCGGGAGCTGCTACACCCGTACTACTAATTGAGGGATAGATACCTCATTCACCTTCCAAGGGAGTGATATGCCTTTGATTCCAAGTACTAGTTGCTTGGTCTATGACGATGATCTCTTCATATGCGCGTAATATGTTCTATATAAGCATGTTTTACTTCAAGCATTGATCATTTATATCATATTGCTATTATACTTTTCCATTTATTATTTATATAAACTTTCGTTATGTTGCCTATCTCTTGTTACATTGCATCCTACATACTTAGTACATTCAAACGTACTAATGCCTACTCTATGCCTATATGATGTTATCATGTATGAACTAGAGCCCCTACGATCTTCCTCCCCTTGGCTAGTTGGTCATGTTGAAGATAAGCTAGTGGTGAGTCATCAAGTTCGAGTACACTAGTTTGCACTCTTACTTTGGTTATCTTTTCATGTTGAACCTTGATACTAAAAGGGTGAGCCTGAAATATTGTCTTGGCCCCGCCCAATCTATGTTAGAGGTGTTGTTGGACAAATGGTGTAATTATGCTTTGAGATTTGACTCTCTATGGCTTATGCTATTAAAGACTTCCCTTTGTCCCACTATCCTTATATATTTTGTGTTGTTGTTGCTGAATTGCTTTCGCGACTAAGGATGTGTAAATGATATGATAAGAGGCTTGTTTAGGGTCCCCTTCGGGCTACCATTCATTGTGTCATGTCTAGGTCTTAGGCTTGGGTCGAGAAAGACTTGGTATCAGAGCACTAGGTAGTCAATGGTCCTTGGCATCCAGCACACTACATCGATTAGAGTCTTGCTCATTGTTGAGAAGTGCACCACAAATATGAACGAGAGACTATGAGGCATTTTAGGGAATGTTTTCCTTCTTCTTGGTCTATGTCATGCTATAGAAGCTAAGGTAAGGCTTTCTGTTAATGAATATTCTTTGCTATGCTAGATCATGCCTATTCTAAGAGGAAGAAGAGCTCATTCACCAAAAGAACAACCAGCTCATAAAGAGTTCTAGGATGTTATCACCATGCTAGCTCAAGCCATGTCTAATCAAATCAACGAAGGGGCCCAAGCCCCTGATACTTCTACTCTAGCTTCTAGGACGAGGGATTTCACAAGAATGAATCCACTGGAGATCTATGGGTCTAAAGTGGATGAGGATCCAAAAGAATTTATTAATGAGGTGTACAAAGTGTTGTCTTATTATGGGTATTAGATGGGAGGAGAAAGCAGAGTTGGCAGCCCACCAACTCAAAGGGGTGACCCAAATATGGTTTACTCAATGGAAGGAGGAGAAGGGGAACAACAATGTGGTCCTTTGGGAGGAGTTTAAGGCGCATTTCTCAACTGGTTCTTCCCTCTTGAGCTAAGGGAGGCCAAAATGATAGAATTCATGAATCTAAATCAAGGTTCTATGAGTGTGAGGGAGTATTCCCTAAAGTTCAACCAACTCTCCAAATATGCTCCACAATTGGTGGTTGAGCCGAGGTCTAGAATGAACATGTTCGTGATAGGTGTATCCAATTTAGTGAATGAAGAATGTCGTGCTGCCATGTTGATAGGTGGTATGGACTTGTCCCATCTCATGACTTATGCCGAACAATTGGAGGGGAAAAAGTTGAGAAAGAGTATATTGGCTGAGGCCAATAAGGCCTGTTTTGAAGGTAGATTTCAAGGTCCCAAGGGTTCCAGGTTTCATCAAGGCCAAGGGTCTTCCAGTGCTCCTAACAGAAGGTTCGCTAATGACAACCCAATGTTCCATGGTGGTGGTGGTATGGTGCATAATCCTATGGCCCCAAGATGTGGTAAAGGCCATGATCGCCCATGTTTGAGGAAAACCAATGGTTGCTATAGTTGTGGAGAAGTGGGTCACAAGATGATTGATTGTCTTCGTAATCGCAACAAGGGTAGTGGCCGTCCACAAGGCCAAGGTGTAAATGTGGGTCCTGGAAGAAGGGAAGGTCAACAAAGTGGTGCCCTATAGCACAATCGGTTCTATGCTCTTCAACGGAGACAAGGGGTAGATGAGGTGCCCAATGTCGTCACCGGTATGTTAAATATTTTTGATTTTGATGTGTATACATTGAATGAGCCGAGTGCCACTCTTTCTTTTGTTACACCTTTTGTTGCCAAAACGTTCCACATTAAACATGAATTATTGTGTGAGCCATATAAGATGTCTACTCTCGTTGGTGTATCCACTGATCCTATGTTATGTAAAGACTTCGTTCTTTGTTTGATTTTTATGACTATGAGGGTGAGCACGGAGAGTCTCTTGTCCCCACTCAAATCTAGGATTAGAGGAGTTGTTGGAAGAGTTGTGTAACTATGCTTTGAGCATTGACTTTTCTTGTGTCCTGAATGAGATTTTGTGGAAAGACTCCCTTAGCCCCTTTTTCCCTTATTAAGCTCTAGTTGTTGATTAATGGCTTCTGCGACCTAGGATGTGTAATAGATATGCTAAGAGGCGTGTTTGGAGTTCCTTCGGATTTTCCATTCGCTGTGTCACGTCTTGGTCCTACACTGGGGTTGTGACAAACTTCGTATGAGAGCACTACGTTGATAATGGTCCTCGACATCCAAATAGCGCGTCGATTAGAGTCTTATTCATAGTTCTGAAGTGCACCACAACTATGAGTAAGAGCCTGTGAGGCATTTTAGGAAATGTTTCCCTTCTCCCTGATATATGTCATGCTATAGATGTTTGGTAATGTTTTCCCTCAAATGAATGTTCTTTTCCATTTTAGATCATGGCTAACACAAGAGGAGGGAGAGCCCGCGCACCTGAGGAACAACCGGCTCCTCCCGCTCCTCAAGATGGGGGAGTGGCTCATGAGGAATTCCTAGATGCTATCACCATGCTAGACCATACCATGACTTATAAAATCAACCAAGGTGCACAAGTCCCTCATGTTTCTACACCGGCTTCAAAGGTGCGAGACTTTACTTGAATGCACCTGATAATGGTCACGCTCCAATACGAAAGCAGTAGCTATCATAAATTAACCTAATCGATATTAGGGTCGAATCCACATGGAATATAGGGATTAACTACAGGACTTCACTACTAATCATTTCTAGTATTTATGACTATAGTCTCTAAATAGGGGTTTTTTTGTGATTAAAAAACAAACTAAAACAAACACTAACTATAATGCAAGGAAACACTAAATCTTGAGAACAACTTGGGAATTATGTTTCCCATGGTTCGTCTACTTGATTACCCTAGATACATAACTATAATTGGTGAGTCACATGCAGGATGTTAACTTAGTATCTTCCAGCCCTCTTGTGAAGGTGAAGGTCAAATTTCACCATGGCGCCTTTTCATCCACCATGGCGTGACAACTAACAGTTACCAATAGTGACAGTCAACCTCCCCTGGTTAGGTTTTGTTGATTAGACGAGAACACATCAATCAAATTTTTTCATCTACTTCCCTTTTCCTATTCGTCACTACCTTGGTCGAGATCGTGATACTAGGCAGGGTTTGGTGTTGGCTACCACCAAACAACAATAAAAATGAAGAGAAATAGATAATACATGCAAAATCTCATTCATAGAAAGGCAACAAAACTAGGTCATTTCAAGTCAACTACCCATGGTTCCGACAACCCTAAGTTGTGGGTGCTTATCAACTCATGGCTAAAGCAAAACACATAAGAATGCGTATAATAGACATAGTTGAGAGTTTCACCAATAACAATGAAGGAGATAGGCACCACAAGTTGCATAAAAACAAACTTGATTGATAAACAATGAGTACAAGCCAAGATTTGCAATCCCCAAAATGGGTTTTCCAAGAGAGAACAATAATCCACCCTAAAAACCTAAGAAAAGCTTCAAAATGTAATTGTGAGATGTCTACTAGTCAAGCTCGCTTCTCAAAAACCTCACTTAAGCTATATAGTATTTACAAAATAACCCTAGAATTATCATAGAAAAGACAGGTGGCAACTGATAAGTCTCGCAGTTACGACTTCTAGGAAGACCTACGAGTCGTAGCCGGGGTCTCATATCAGGTTCTTGAATCTTGAACTGAACTGGTACAGCCCATAGGTGCAAGTCGTTACTTGGGTTATGACTCGTATGTTTGTCTCGTAGGCTTGGTCTTTAGTTTTTGGTCCAGCATTTTGGATCTCTAATTCTTGCTACGGGTCCACCTTTACAAGTCATAGTGTGTCTTACGACTCATACAATGGGCTCGTTGGGGTGACCTTCACTTGGCAGATTTCTGATTTTGGTCTCTGATAAACCTACGACTCATGGAGTGAGCTATGACTCTTAGGTGGGCTCATATGGCCTATACCTCAGCAAAAACTACAACTTCTCTTCAAAATAATGTCAACCTAACTTTTCTGCAAGATTAACACAAAAACACATTAAAACACTAAAAGGTCGCTTCAAGAACTCACAAAATCCCATTTTGAGGCACCAAATGTGTTGTATCTTAACAGTACATCAACATCCTCAACTTACAATTGTTGCTTGTCCTCAAGCGACAACTCAATCTACACGACAAAGAGAAATACATAGCAACTAAACTAAGGGCATATATAGCACTTCTCTGATTGAGGTACCCAACTACTATTTTCAAAACAAGATTGTAAGATTATTGAGTGAACAGTAACATAATGAGATACCTGGCAATCCAACAATGACAAGCTAAGAAGCATCAATTGTCCACAATCGCTGGTATAGTCATATGCTGCTCATATAGTGCAAATGCCCTCACTAGAAAGAAGTCCCTTATACTCACTCAAAAACATATATATTTCAGGGACTTAGGAAGCATTCTCACTCTCACAATTGAAATTCAAGCATAATGACTAACACCATATGCTTGCCTCTATACTCATCTTCTTGCTTGGTGATAATATGGAGTTGGATCACTTTAGGACTTATAGGCTTGTAACATAGTTTAAGGATGCTTTGGTAAGGTACTTTGGGCAAATAAGGACTAAAGTTATCCCTAAACCATGTTTACCAACATTTTTTGCTTTCATAATCCAACCCTTTTAAATCAATCCACCCTTATTCTCCTATTTTGAACTTTTCTCGAGTCCTTTCTTTCTCTTTTTCAGCTGTGCCTTGATTTCAACCTCCTTTTTTTTGGCTACTTTTTTCTCAATTTAAGGAATATTTCTTCTTTTTCTTCACTCGCTTCATGCTTTTTCATTTCTTTCTTGATTTCCCAACTACCTTATTATTATTACTTTACCACAATAAGGGCCACCCTCAACTTAGACTTTTAGCCTCAGGTAAAGTACAGAATACCTATGCGTCAAACCAGGCCACCAATTGCAGCCACCCTCAACTTAGGCCTTTGGTCTCAATCAAGGTTCACATTTTAAAGGATAGACTAGGGTAAATATGAAGGTATTTCATTAAATAAGGTTAAGTTAGTAGAGTATCAAGAAAGAATGAGCGCATGAGAAGCTCAAAAATTAGGGACAACGGATTCACTCACTTACTTGGTAGGTCATTTAGGCTAAAAGTGGTTTCACTCAAAGAACAAGGGCCTAAGATCCTTTCTATCTCTACAACATCACCCAAACTAACTATAGAGTAACAAGGCAAGTTCTGAGTCCATACAGGATGCACGAATCCTGCAAAATACACTCAGAAACACAAATGGCATTTGCATCCACAATCAAGTATAGACTCACAGGTCATGCTTTCAATCTAAGCTTACCTTCACAATAGCAGAACAAACATTGCCATATACTCAAAATGTATGAATGCCTCAATAATCACAACCTCAAAAATTATGAGGGTACCCAATTTTTATCAAAATTTAAAGAATAGTTAAGAATCATATATTTGCCAACATATAACATTACTGTGCATTTACAAATTATTTATATTACCTAAACATGACGATTCAACAGAAAAATAAACATCCACAAGGAAAAAGAAATACGGCAAGAAAACCTTGGGCTCAAAAATAGGGGAAGTTCTGGACTTGAGGCTACTCAGACTTCACCTTAATCCATAGCTTCC
>JAPFFP010047931.1:0-10104 GCA_026153255.1 Solanum medicagineum
GTTTTTAAGATGGAGGTGTGGGATTTTGCGAATGGAAAAATTGGTAGAGTGAGGGGAAATTTTGGTAAGTGAGTTAGATGGGGGGGGGGGGGGGGGGGGGGGAGGGACTAAATTGACAACTTATTAAATATCTTATACCACTTAGTGTATATATATTAAAATAAGTAGTAGGGTTTTCTCTACATAATTAATTGAAAAAAAAAAAGAAGAGAAGAAGAAACGGAGGACGGTTTTGGAAGAAGACCGATACATTAAGAATTATCGTGCGGCGTCACCAGGTAATTGCTAAGCGAGATTCTTTATTTCTGTACAGGGCTAGACGTGTCAAGAAGTAATGACTTTCGATGGCAAGATTGACTTCTCTTCTGCCTTATCATAGCAACATATACCAACAAAGTTATTGAAAAACTTTTGCATGTTTTATATGATATATATAGGTGGCATTCCAATGTAAATGGTTTGCCAAGTGCTTTCGGGTCTTTCGAATATGTACATATATATGTATATATAATATATTTTTTTGTATTAATTAGATGATAGGTGCATTGTCTTATAAAAGTACTACTAAAGTTACATTATTTGGAGGAATTAAGACCTAACCTTAAATTCGAAATTTATGAAAATTGGTTGTAGAATTGATTTGATAATTTCCGGGTCTACTTTAGACATATAGTTGTTTAGGTATTATTAGTTTGAAAATCTTATTGTGAATTCTTATTTGATTAGATCGAAGTACTTCAGACTCTATTCAAAAGGGGAAGACCCAAGTCCCGCAGTGAGTGTTCAAAATTATTAAGGCAAGTGAATTTCTTAACCTTAGTTAAGTATATAGAATCTTATGCTTCTTGTGTGAGGTGTTGAGAATGATTTATGTAGGCTTTGATTGAAATATTTTGAATTGGGTAATTATCCTATGTTGATATTTGACTTGTGAATTAATGATGGAGGTTTATTATATGTGAAATGGTGATTATTTGTTATTGATATCGAAGTGATACTTACTTTTAGATATGAATGTTGTTAAGGTTGTGATGGTATTGAGATTGAGAATATGACAACATTTATGATATTGAGCTACCCATTCTTGATTTTGAGATATATGAATTTGTATGAGCATCTTGCATATTCTATTTTCATGAACATGAATATTGTGCATTTATTATGCGATTGCTGGACGTTCCAAGAAAAGAAATGTAAAGCCGATGGGAAATGGTTCCGGCTAGTGAAAAAGAAATGTAAAGCCGATGGAAAATGGCTCCAGCTAGTGAAAAAGAATGAGAATTAAAAGGGATACTATGATTCGATGGGTCGGGTCGCGCGCCGCGACAAATGCATGGACTAGGAGTCCCCCATGGATCCCGGGCTGTGTTACAACGGGTGTGTATCACTAGGACAGACATGCATCATTCTATTTGACATTGTATCGCATTGCATTGCACCTCATTATCATTTATACACGTGTGTGTGCTTTTGTGAAACTTGTGATAGATGTACTTGATCCCTGGTGTTGATGATATATAATAGTTAGGGTGGTTAATGAGGTGTATGCTATGTACATTGTGAACTGTTATGCTGGACTGATTTTATGTTAGTTGCGGTTGTGGGGGGTTTGGTCGGAGTGTTGGGGGTACCTGTATTCTATACTACTTAATTTTGTGTTTAGTAGTTTACTTGTTGAGTACCGTGTGTTTGGTACTCACCCCTTGCTACAACAATTTTGTAGGTTGCGAGCCCATATTGTCGTGATACACTTTATTTTCCTTGTCTGAGGCTTTCGGTGGAGATTGTGAGAGGTAGCTGTTTGCCATCCCAGCTGACTTCTTACTCTTGTTTTATGATTTTGTTCTACTCTAGAGACAATATCATTGATACTTGCGTTTCTTTTCAAATCTATTGTAATACATTAGAAGCTTGTGCACGTGACAACCAGGTTTTGGGGGAATTTTCATTAAGTTGACTTATTATCCGTAATTGAACTTTCATTTTTATTATAATTCTGCATTTTTAATGTTATAGTTTGGTGTAGGCTGACTTGTATTGGTGGGTTAAGACGAGTGTCATCACGCCTAAATTTTCGGTCGTGACATACTATTAAATACTAATATTTAATATTTACAAAGATGTAACATAGTAAATTATTATAATCTTATTGGGTTATTGGTTTACCCAATAACCCAATAGTAAAAATCGATATTAAATCGATAACCCAATAATTTTTTTTTCAAAATCATTAAAAATCCGATAACCTAAAAACTCAATAACAATAAACTAATAACGTTTTTATCGGTTCAGTTTATTGGTCAGTTCGGTTTTTGCACACCCCTATTTATGAAATCCATAAAATTCATGGGATATTTGAAATGCCCTTTCAAGGGAATATAATATCATTTATATGAACATGAGTTAGGTTTTAGAGTAGAGTAGTCTCCAACAAACCTAACTGTAATCAAATAGGTCTTGTAGAGTCCTATAAAAGTTCCATGCACAAATGCACGCTCGTTGGAGTGTAAAGTTGATGAAACTCAAAGATTAGGCTTGAAGTACTCATTTTTTTCATTTTTGTGATTTTGTGACTTTAGATTTACAGATTTGATTTGTATTGAGAAAAGAGATGAAATACAAATTTGGTCCACTAGGAGTGTCGATTTGTAAGCGACTAAGTTTTGTTCCTGAAAGCCAGCAATCAAGAAAGGAAAATAGTGACAGATAATGATATTTATTTTTCAAAAATTTGTGCGAAAGTTTCAATCTTTATAAAATTTAATGAAAAAGATGTAATACTTTGATTTTTCTCCTCACGATCTTCAACTCAAGACTGTACCGTGTTCTTGAATCGACGAAATACTTTCGGCTCAACACTTGGAGATGAAGACTTCTTTGTATGCAAAAGGCTTGCGGATCACAACTGAAGAGCAATGATTCTCTAAGTATTTGTATGCTCTTTTTTGGTCCTATGAAGACTCCTTTATATAGGTGTGGGCTAGGGTCTCAGAGGTATTTTGGTTTTCAAATATTTGTAGATTTGGACCTCAAGCTTGAAGAGTATGAGTTGGGCTCATCTTATTAACTTAATGGACTGACTCACATATAATTTGAACTTTATTTAAGTCATATAATTTATTTTAAATATTAATTCAACTTTTTAACTAATAATTTGACTTGATCAACGTATCACTAATTTAAAATTTAATCCATATTTAATACAAATTTATTAATAAAACTTCATAATCTACAATGTGTTAGATACAAGAGAAATCATTCTTCAAAAAAAAATATTTTCTCCTAAAATGTTATTTTAGAATGTTTCGTTAATTGAAAAAAACAAATCATCAAAATGAAGAAAATCTTTTTCCTCCCTTATTGATGAACCTCATATTTTATAATTATCTTAACTTTTAATTTCATATCACTTGCTTTAACCAATATTTAGTTATCAATCTTTAATACTAAAAAACTCATTAAAACGCTATCCGATTTGTTAAATTTGCTATTTATCTTTATTTTATATTAGTACAATTTTGAAAAATTGTCTCCCATTAATCAATCAAAGATGAAAAATATTTTTCATGAAAGTGAATTTGGTAAATATTAAACACACACAACTTTTATTGTGGGAAATAGTTCTTTTGCTTGGAAGTTTTTACAAGTATTGGTGGAATGTCTTTGTTTTGATAATGACTCTCAATAATCATCAAATTTAAACAGGAAATGACTTTTCATAGGTTTTCTGTAGTTTCTAGCTAGCTTGGACTAAATTTTGCAATTTCTTTTTCAATTTTTTATTTTAAAAAAAGACACGATACGAATGAAACATTTTGTCATTTAATTAAATTAATTTCAATCTTGGGAACTTGTCGATTGACATGTGTGTTTGGGAGGAAGAAAATATTTTTTTATGAAAAATATATTTCTAGGAAAATATTTTTTTGAAAAATAAGTTGGTTTCTAACTTATTTTCTAATGTTTGATTGGTAAGTGGAAAATATTTTTTATTGTTTTAGTTGTTACAACAACAATATACTCATGGAACCCTACAGGTGAGGTCTACGGAGGACAAAATATATATAGACCTTACTAGTTACCACTATTGTTTAGTTATTGAATGAAATTTTTTTCAGAAAATATATTTTTTGAGATAATAATTAAAAATACTCTTTATCTCTGAGATAATTTATTTTGTAAATTGTGAAACTTTAGTTAGATGTTGATATTATCCAATATCATGATATCAATTGAGTTATCCCATCATAATATTGCAATCCTTCATCTCGAAATGAGCATATGATTTCAAATCTTTAGCCCTTTTCACTTACATCTAGAAATAAATATCATTTTAGTTCATTTTATGTCGTTTGTTAATTATATATATTACTAAATTCACAAAAAAGAGAGAAATTGAAATTTTAAAAAAATTTCCACGAAGGAACTCTTTAGAGAATCTCAAAAAAATACTAAATGATTTCGTTATATTACCAATAATTACTATAAGAAATAAACAATTAAAAATAATATTACCAACAACTTCACATCTCAAAATACTAAAAATACCTTTAAATAAAATATTATTTAGGCCTCAATGAAATATTATTTTTAGGTCGTCAAATTTTTTGAGTTGCACTTAAGGTATGATTTGTAAACACAAATTTGACGGTTAATAATATTTCTTAATTATCAAAAAAGAAAAGTTATATTCGAATTTTTGACAATTTTCTTTACGTACCTTTGTTTCTATTTTTTTTATTTATTGTAAAAAAGTGTGTTGACCATAGCATCTGTGCTCTCATGGTTGAGGCATGGTCGACCATATGAAATAGTAGAACCTATTGATACCTTTAATGATTTTATTATTCTTTATCTATCGTTAACATTTTGACACTCCACTAAAAAATTTATTTATACCAGGTATTATAATATTAATATATCTACAATTTATTGAAGGGTGATCTTAAGTAAGATGATATAAAGGTCAAAAATTAAAGTAGAATCTTAGTAGATAGTCAAATGTTATGCAGTTTAATTTTCTTATCATATTGTTTTGCTACTCTCTTACTGTCTTATTATTCGATTTTAGTATTACAAGTTGTCTTAGTGGCTATGGTTATCTTATTAACTACATTTGTTTATACTATGATTTTCTTCTCCCTTCTTTCATTATGACTTTTTCATTATTTTATTTGTTTTAAATACTTGATTTTTGATCTATGTTTTAATTGAGATGAGAATGTATCAAAAATTATCATTCTACCTTTTTATTAATCAAGGTAGAAGTGACTGTATAAACACCACCCTCGTCAAATTATTTGTGAGATTACACCAATCATGTACTTATTATGCTATTGGTATTTGACCAAATCACCTACATTTCTTTCTTAATTACTTTTTTAAATAAGTTTTCATTTTTACTTATCCAATTAAAAATAATTAAAAAATAATTTTATATATGTTCTATCCTTATTATATTAACTATTAAGTAAGTATTATTCATTCCTCAATATTATTTTTTTATATATATCAAAGTAAACTTATAATTTTACTAATCAAGTAGTATCTTTTTAAGGCTATGGCAAACAAACAATGAACATGCAAAAATAAATGGAGTGACGAGAAATTACTTTCTCCGTTTAAAAATAGTTGTCACGCTTTATTAACATTAATTTAACTAATTTTTAAAAATAAACTAAATTAGATTAATTTCATATTTTAAAATCCAAAAAGGAAAATGAAATGCTCCGTTAATCTTGAAGAAATTTCCTTATTTTTTTATCCATTTCAAAAGGACTAAAAAATTGTATGTTATATGTTTAATTTTATTGTACTTGCTAGACATAATTCGACACGCCTTAGGAATTTGATATGTTGCTTCGTAAGTTTTAATCGCCTTTTGCTGCTTAGAGGACCTAGTCCTTAAGCCTCTAATCATAAGTGTGACGTAAAATAACATGAGAATCATTCAAAAGAATGAGTACGGAAGGTAAGTTTTAAAAACATTTTAACATATGTCATGGTTTAGGCTAGGACATGCACCTTCACCCTTTTCCATCACCCATTGGTCATACCACACTTTAGCGGCGTCCTTAAGTTGATAGGCTACAATCTTCACCTTCTCATCGGAGACACCCCTACGTTTGCCACAATTTTATAGGCTTCATCGAAAAATTTTTGAGGGTCTTCATCCACCTTGGAGCCATGAAATTTGGATGGATTCATCCTCATGAAGTCCTGAATCTTTGTAGCGGGGGTGAACCCTTGAGGAGGTAGAGCAACACCATGATGGCTTGGTTGGCCACGATTTGGGCCAACATGGTAATGACATTCTGAAACTCCATATGTGTAAACGTCTCTTCATGGGAAGCTTGAGGGACCGAAGAGCTTCGCCCTCATTTGGATCAACCTTCCTTCGCATGAGCATCCTTCTTGGAGGTATCGTCTGAAAAACATAATTAGCAATTTGTTAGACATAGGAGATCTTAAGAAAACCCTAAGGCACGACATGAATCATGAAAGAAGGAAAAGTTACTAAAACACCTTGTAGCCTCTTATTCATAGATGTGGCGTGTTTCACATCCATGAACAAGACTTACTTGACGTGGTATGTTGGACTCCCTAAGGCACTTCAAAATTGTCGTGCTCTGATACCAAGTTTATCACGATTCAGGCTAGGCCCTAGGTGTGACACGGCAAATGAGGATCCAAAGGGACCCTCAAACAAGCCTCTTAACATTCATTCAAGCATTCATAGGAAATTAAATAAGCATAATCATAAACTGAAACTGAGGAAATGGGACCAAGGGGTATATTATTGAGTTCAGAGGCAGCAATCGAAGAGAGAATCAAGAGAGAATTTGGGAAAGTATATTTCTCAGATTGGGAGAAAATATGAACAGTAACTATACAATTGTTTGTGTATATGTATATATGTACATAATTAATCCCTATGATAGCTACCATGTACATTACCATATGGAATCAATATTCTAACAACTAATTAACTAATCAACAATAAACAATAACTAATTAACCAATGCTAACTAATTGGTTACAAGTCATTAAGTCTCAATACTCCCCCTCAAGCTGGATGTATTGAAGAGATTCAATACTCCAAGCTTGCTAAGTAAAAGCTTATGTTGTGATCTTCCTAATGCCTTTGTAAGTAGATCAACCTCTTGGTCTTTAGTATTGATATAGATGGTTTTGTGACACCTTTCTGAATCTTCTCTCGAATGAAGTGGCAATCTATCTCGATGTGTTTTGTACATTCGTAAAACACCGGATTAGCAGCAATCTGCAAGGCTGATTTGCTGTCACAATGAATCACTGTTGGATCTGTCAAACTCACACCCAGCTCTTTGAACAAGTTGGTAACCTACACAACTTCAGCAGTTAAGGTTGCAAGGCTCCTATACTCTGCCTCTGTGGAGCTTTGAGAGACAGTATGTTGTTTCTTTGACTTCCATGAAACTGGAGAGTCACCAACCTTCAATATAAACCCAGTGACTGATCTTCTTGTGGTTGGACAAGCAGCCCAATCTACATCACAATACCCCCTTAGCTGTGGTTGTTGCTGACTTGAACTCATGAGTATCCCCTTCCTAGGTTCCAATTTGATGTATCTAAGGATCCTCAAAGCAGCTTGCCAATATGATGCCTTAGGTTGCTGCGTAAACTGACTTAGTAACTGAACAGCAAAGGCTATGTCTGGCCTTGTAACAGTGAGGTAAAGAAGTTTGCCAACCAATCTTTGATACTGGGAAATGTCATCATGCAGTGCTTCAGGTTCAAATTCTGCACTGGTGAGCTTCTGATTACATTCTAAAGGTGTCATGTAAGGCTTTGCATTCCCTAAACCTGCTTCAGCTATCATCTCAAGGGCATATTTCCTCTGGTTCATCACAATACCTCTGTTGGACCTCATAAATTCAATTCCCAAAAAATATTTGAGTTCACCCAAGTCTTTGATCTTGAAGTGATTGTGCAACACTTGTTTGGTTTCTTCTTGTAGCTCTGTATCATTCCCTGTGAGCAAACGATCATCAACATACACCAAAACAACAACCAGTCCAGTGCCCTTCCTCTTTGTGAACAAGGAATAGTCAAGATGGCTCTGGGAGTAGCCTGAACTTATCAAGGCTTCAGTCAATTTGGCATTTCATTGTCTGGAAACCTGCTTCAGTTCATATAAGGATTTTGTCAACTTGCAAACAAGATGTCTGTCCTTCTCAGCAGCATAGAATCCCTTAGGTAGCTCCATGTACACCTCCTCAAGTAGATCCCCCTGTAGGAAAGCATTGTACACATCCATTTGGAATATGGTCTAGTGTTGAGCAGCAGCCAAAGATATAATGGATCTAACTGTGGTCATCTTCACTACTGGAGAGAAGGTCTCCTGATAATCTATCCCCTCAGTTTGGCTATAGCCCTTGGCCACTAGCCTTGCTTTGAATCTGTCAACCTGTCCATCAGCTCTATATTTGATCTTATATACCCATTTACAGCCAACAACATTCTTTGCAGTAGGTAATTCAACCAGCTCCCAGGTCCTGTTGTCCTCCAAGGCTTGCACCTCCTGTTGCATAGCAAGTACCCATCTAGAATCCTTGATAGCTTGCTAAAATGTTTTTGGCTCAATCTCTGCAGAAAAGCAAGATAAGTATGCTTTGTACCCTGGTGAAATATTGTCATAGGATACATAGTAGCTTTGAGAATGAGTGGTAATTGTTGGAATGACATAATCCTTTATCCAAATGGGAGGATGATGAGTTCTGGTGGATCTTCTGTATGCAGGTTCTTCAGGTCCTTCTGTTGGTGAAGCAATGCTGGTGGTGTTGTCAAGCTGAGTAGTAGTCTGCTCATCATATGTGGTTTCTGTTTCTGGCAAGTCAGCTGCATCATTGTTCAGAAGTGATTCTTCATTCTCTTGACACACAGGTAGATCATCAAATGCTGCAATGGACTCATTGGGGAAGAGTTACTGCTGTTTGCTGGACATCTGCCTGAAGGGAAACACACCTTCCTTGAAAATAACATCTCTGCTCACAATGATCCTTCTCTGAGACAAATTGTATAAGATATATCCTTTTTGAGTTGGAGAATACCCCAGCAGCACACAAGAGTCAGCTCTTGGTGAGAACTTGTCATGTTTGATCACCTTGGTTGCAAAACATAAGCAACCTATGATCCTTAAGTGTTCAATGCTTGCCTTGTGTCCATAGAACAACTCATATGGAGACTTGCCCTGCAAAAGTAAAGTGGGAAGTCTGTTTATTAAGTACACAGCAGATAACCACATTCCCCCCAAAATCTAATAGGTATACTGCCTTGAAACCTAATTGCTCTAGCCACTTCAAGTATGTGCCTATGTTTTCTCTCAACCACTCCATTTTGCTGTGGAGTGTATGGGCAGCTACTTTCATGAATGATGCCAAGAGACTTCAACAGACGACAGCACTCATTATTGAAGAATTCAGTTCCATTATTAGATCTAATCTTCTTAACCTGTCTACTGAATTGATTCTGTACTAGTGTTAGAAAGGACTTTAACACTGAAAAAACATTACTCTTCAGTTTCATCAGATATACCCAGCACATCCTTGAATAGTCATCAACAATGGTTTGAAAGAATCTAAAACCATTATGAGTAGCAACTTTATAAGGTCCCCAAACATCCATATGTATCAAATCAAAAACAACACATGTCTTAGAAACACTCAATTGAAAAGGCAATATGGTCTGTTTTGCAAGTGGACAAACAACACATTCATTATACTCAGTATTATAACTGAAGTTCTTATCAAGAAATAGATGTTGCATCACTTTCATAGAAGGATGGCCTAGTCTATTGTGCCACAGCAGCTTATTCATCTTCTCTGCACCAGAATCTCTTGACATCAGCACCTGAGTCTTCAAGCTTTCTTCACATTGCATCCCAGCAGGGAAGTAGTATAGCCCATCAACCTCTCTACCAATCCCCTTTACATTTCCATTGAAGAGGTCCTGAAGCACAAAAAACTCAGGGAAAAATTAACTGAGCAATTCAATTGCCTTGTTAATTTAGACACTGAAAGTAAATTGTGCTTGAATGTAGGTACCACTAACACATCCTCCAAC
>JAPFFP010047932.1:0-10104 GCA_026153255.1 Solanum medicagineum
TGGGAAAATGGAGAAGAAGGAAGAAGATGAAGGGTATGGGGAAAGGAAAGGGTCTGGGAAAGGGGATGGGGTTGAATGGGGAATAAGAAGGGGTTGGGAAAGGATATACCGGGAAATGGGGAATAAGAAGGAGATGGGGATTTTGGGGAAAGGAGAAGGGTCTGGGAAAGGGGATGGGGGAAAATGAAGAAGAAGGAAAGGGTGAAGATGAATATACCGGGCACATGTCCTTCACGCGCCCGTTTGATTAATTATCTTTTTTTAAAAAAAAGATATAATCGTCCGAAAATCGTTAATAATATAAATAAAACTCGATGACTAATTTGACACCGTGGAGGGTAAAAATTGGGTGTCAACACCTTTAACCCTAGATGCCATGCCTTCGGTTCAGGCAGGTACTGCCAGACTTGACAGAGATTATCCTACTCTCATATTTGGCTTCTAAAGTGCCAACTAGCCCTTCTACAGTTCAAGTTAATCCTCTTATAGTGCATGTTGGTCCTCCATCAGCTCCATTGCTTTCATTAATTTGCCTTAGACTTCTCGGCTTGGTACTGGGTTACAGCTTCAAGGTTTGTCTATTGTACCATCTAACATTCTGATGCCACTTTCGTCTACCAGCCCTATTATGTCTACTACAAAGAAGAAGATTTTGGAGGGGTTTATTTGGTTAGTTCCTCCCAGATTTGATGGTACGCCTAGGGATAAGGCTCATGATTTTCTTGTGAAAGTGTCAGGACGGTTATGTAATTTGGCTATCATTGAATCCCATGGATTTTCTTACACCTCTTATCAATTCACTTGCTTGGACAAGGAATGTTGGAGAATAGTTTTAGGTCCTAGACATAATGGATCACCGGCCTTGACTTGGGATCGATTTACTGAGGTGTTTCTAGAGGTTTGTGACATATGGTCTCTAGGACAGCAAGCGAGATGAGTTTGACTGGCTTGAGCAGGGATCTGCGTTAGTATCTAATTATGATACTATATTCCATGAGTTGTCTAGGTATAGCATCCTCGTAGAGTTTGAGAGGATCTTGCATTTTGCGAAGGGATTGGCACATGGTATCTTCCAGAGGCCACAATTTCAATAGTCCTAGCAAGTGCTAGTTTCAGATTCTGATGGACTATGCCCATATAATTGAGCACATTAGACATAACTTTTAAGGTGGCGCAGTAAGAGATTCTGCCAGTATAGTTAGTTCGATAGAAACCACTGTAAGACACGGCCACTAGGGCTAGGCGGTTTATACACTATTCCTGCATAGTGTTAATAGATCTAGGTCTATTCAATTGGGCCATGATAGCTCTTCGAGTGTAGCTAGGCATTATGGTTTCTCGGGACATCTATGTTGGGGGTGAAAGACCAGGGCTTGTTATACTTGGGATGAGGTTGGGCACATGTCCTGTCATTTTCCTCATTATCCACCTTTTACTCAATAGTCAAGGACAAAACTAGCCCACCCAGCCCCAACACTAGCAACGAGGGATACTACTCAGGGCATGAGAGGTAGTACAAGAGGAGGTAGAGGCAGTGTGGGAGATTGAGCTCATAGAGGCCTACAAACTAGTGAAGGGCACATAATATGTTATGCCATTCCAGTGAGGCTAAGGTGGAAGCCTCTAATATAATTATTACATGTATAGTTCTGGTGTGCCACCTTTCTACTTCAGTTTTAGTTGATCCTGGCTCTACCTATTTGTATGTATCAATTTTATTTTGCTTTGGATCTTGATATTATGTGTGAGCCCTTTGGTGAGTCCACTTGTGTTTTCCCCTTGTAAATGAGTCTTTAGTGGTGAATCGGGTGTATCAGGGTTGTATTATTACCCTTTTTGGTAGAGATACTATTGTTGATTTGGTATTGCTTGATATGATGGATTTTGATGTGATATTGGGTATAGATTTGTTATTGCCTCATCATGCTATTCTTGATTGCCATGCAAAGATGGTGACTTTATCTTGCCCTAATTTGCCTCAGTTAGTGTGGACTGGTATGTCTAGTACTTATCACAAGGGGGCAATCTCTTATATGCATGCTTGTATGTTAATTGATAAGGGGTGTTTATCATACTTGACACATGTTCAGGCCTATTCTAAAGAGTCACCATTTTTGGACACCACCACAGTTGTGAGAGAGATTATGGATATGATTCTGATTGATTTGTCAAGTGTTTCTCTGAATCATGATATTGATTTTTCTACTGATGTGGAGCCTAGCACTAAGACAATTTCTATTGCTCCTTATCGGATGGCTCTAGGTGAGCTTAAGAAGCTAAAGGAGTAGGTATTGGAGAAAGGGTTCATCTGCCCAAGTGTATCTCCTTTGGCTGATCTTGTCTTGTTTATGGAGAAGAAGGATGGTACTATGTGGACATGCATTGATTATCATCAGTTGAACAAAGTAACCATCAAGAACATGTATCCTATACCTCGTATTAATGATTTATTTGACCAGTTACAATGTGCTTCAGTATTTTTCAAGATTGATTTGAGGTCTAGATATTATTAGTTGAGAGTTCGGGAGTCTAACATCCCGAAGACAGCCTTCAGGACCCGTTATGGCCATTATGAGTTTGTGGTTATGTCATTTAGGTTTACTATGCTTCAGGTGCTTTCATAGAATTGATAAACCAAGTGTGCAAGCTTTATTTGGATATATTTGTGATTGTTTTTACTCATAACATCTAACCTACTCCAAGAGTAAGTCCGATCATGTGCAACATTTAAAGATTGTACTTTAGAGGTTGAGAAAGGAGAAGTTATATACGAAGTTTTCAATGTGTGAGTGTTGTCTTGAGTCTGTAGCTTTCCTTGGGCATGTGGTGACAAAAGATATCATTATGATAGTTCCCGACTAAGATAGCGACAATTCATGAGTGGGCTAGGCCGACATCTGTGACTGTGATTCAGAATTTTATTGGTTTGGTCAGGCATTATTAGCGCTTCGTGTGGGGATTCTCTTCTATTGCATCCCCGTTAACTAGACTTATTCAGAAGGATGAGTCTTTTCTGTGGTTAGAACAGTGCGAGGTGAGCTTTTGAAAGCTCAAGGACTTAATGATTGCAACACTTACTCTTGCTTTGCCCGAAGGAGTACTTTTTGTGGTGTATCGTGATGCTTGTAGAGTGGCTTTGGGTGGAGTATTGATGCAAAAATAGAGAGTGATAGCATTTGCATCTAGGCAGTTGAAAGTGCATGAGAGAAAGTACCCTACCCATGATTTAGAGTTGATTGTGGTGGTGTTTGTATTGAAGTTGTGGCGGCATTATTTCTATAGGGAGCATTGTGAGATTTTTACTGATCATCAGAGTCTCAAATATATCTTTTCTTAGTCTAATATGAACATGCGACAACGTAGATGGTTGGAGTTGTTGAAAGACTATGACATCTCGATTCTATATCAACCAGGCAAGGTGAATATAGTAGCGACTGCCTTGAGTCGGAAGGCTCTAGTATGGGAGTTTGGAATTCTTGAGGGCGGAGTACAGACTCTTAGCTTTGGAGGTTCAGTCACTTTCTGAACAGCTGATTCGATTGGATATTTCTCCTCACAACATTTTAGCCTTTGTAGAGGCTTGGTCTTCATTGCTTATTCATATGTGTGCTCACCACTTTAATGATGCTAGATTGTTCTTGATTCTTAATAAGGTATTGAGGGTTGAAGCAAAAATGGCTATTATTGATTCTGAGGATGTTTTGAGAATTAGTGGTCAAGGTTGTGTGCATAAGGTAGGAGATTCGGTGAGATTGACATTGGAATAAGGTAGTTATGCTAGATATTATATCCATCCCAGTATGGCGAAGATGTATCATAAGTTTAAACAACACTGTTGGTGGTGCGAGGTGAGGAGAGACATTGCTGAGTTTATGGCAGAGTGCTTGAACTTTCAACAAGTCAAATATAAGCACCAAAGATCAGGAGGCTTGATGCAGCGGATGCCCATTCCCAAGTTGGATTGGGAGCATATTTGTCACGATCTGGTCCTGTCATGATAGAGACTGTTAACTCCCACCTATAGGCAAGCCAATTACCCAACCCTAGGGAAGTTGTGCTAGATCTCTAGGAACAAAATAACAGATACGACAATATAATTACCATAACTTACCCAGAACTAAGAAGTCAACTGTATAGAGCTACAACTGACAGAAGTATGTGCTTATGAATATATATAATAATAGCCAAAAATATTCAAAAGACCAGGAGTGCTCCTACAATACATGACACTACTGTACAAGGCCAAATGTCTGAAAACAAAAAGACGAACATCAAAAGGAAGGAGATTGCGAAGCATCTGAACCTACCAATGCTCACCAATAGTCACCTGAGCGCTCCCAGAACCCCAAAAGTAAATGCCAGCAGCTAGAACCTAGACCTGCATAATGGGAAGATAAAGAAAGTAGGACTGAGTACCATAATAAGCACCGAGTAGGCATCATCGACCAATTGAGTGAAATAATATACATAAGGAGCTCAAATGTATAAACAAGTAGCAATCCGGCAGATCGACCATGAAATCTCAATTGAACCAAAACATCATAACATACGCGAGTGGAAGGTCATAATATCTATGCCTGTACACTACCTATGTCACCATAAACCTGGGAGGTCTACCCGCACATCTGACTAATAGAGCATTTCAACCCACATACGGCCCTGATTGGGCCTCCCTGTAGTCAATAATGCTATAAAATATTGAGACTAAAGAAATTACAGCCACCAATATAGGGCGTAGTCCTACCACATCATATGTTAAGAAAACAGAACACTGCCAACACCTTTACACACATCTCTGGTCAACGTGTATATAGTCCCACTCAATCTAAAGTCTTAGGGAGAGCCTAGCCTACCTAGCAACCGATGTCTCATGCTCTAAATTAATGCAGCAGAGCTTTTCCCCTCCTGATAGTTTCCCAACATTGCTCAATTGTTAAAATAAAGTTCACAATGTTAACGATCACATTGCCTGTAAAAACTTGAAGAACGGGTGAAACTAGGCCAATAACGCCAATAACGGAAAAAATGGGGCCCATGCCCAAAATCTTGAGAAAAACATAACATCATTCCCCTTGCCAAGTCAAGTCTATAGCAAAAAATTCAGCCCAAATGAACCTCAGAAAACTGAGAAAAGGCCTGAAAGTGAAATTAAAATCTTTGTCGGTGGAACATTTCTTTCAAAATATTCTCGGTCAAAATTGCAAAAACAAGAATAAATCAGCGAACACCCAACATACCACAACGTTTCTCTCAAAATGTATAAAAATTTAGACCCAAGTTTCACTTACCTCCATCAAGAATCGGCTAAGATGTCAATGTACAAATTTTTCACAAATTCCAAGAAGGTAATCAGCTAAAATAGTGAATTTACCTTGGAATGCATGTTGAGTCCCAAAGCTGACTTCACCATGAGGTTCCTTGTGAAATGTGATTTAGTAGCCCTTTGATTCATGGAAAATGGACTTATAAATCTCAACTTATGACTTGGTGAGGTTTTTAAAATAGGCTGGTTTGTGAAGTGTTGATGCCATATATATATATGCCTCAAATCTTCACTGCAAACACAGGCCTTGGGCTGTGAATGCGGTACCTTGGCACAACTAGGTCTCTGCAAAATCGCCTGAGGGTCAACGAATGCGGAGCCCTAGCAATTGGTCTTATGCGATCATGCCAAGCCCTCTGCGAACATGGTGGCTTTATTAACTTGGTATTGCACTAGCTAAGCTCAATACTACCCTGAGGCATTCTTGGGGTGTCTAGTTTCTACTTCACTCAAAGAAATAATGCAACCACATGGATTTAGATATTTTTGATCTGGCGGTGCAGTTTGAATTCCCAATGAAGCATCCTATGGAAAATGAGGGTCTTACTTCTTTCTGGCCAATTTCAGCAAAAGAAACTGAGGCGATCAAGTTGCAACCTGATGACCTCATTTAATAATGAAGGGTCATTGTAGATTATTTTTGACATTTCGGAGCTACTGCGCCATCAGATTTCCATTTCGAGTGCGTTTAGCTGGGTTTTTACAAAAATAAACTTTTCACCTTCTGGTTGAACTGATTTGGCAACTTTTTGATCAAAATCATGAAGCAACCCTCCATCCTCTAACCAACCACCCTCCTAGCCTAAATCTGTTGCTCTAAAACTTATGGAACCTTCAAAATCTCACTCCAAGGTTGTTTACTAGGGTTTTGACATAAATCTTATATTTTGCAGCTTTAACTTCTTGTTAACTCACAACTCATACCATTCACAACCAAAACAACCCATAACCATTCCAATCGCCTAATAAGCTAGAAAAGGTGCGGCAATACTATATAGAAGCTCAAAATAGCAAAAAAACATAGAAACACATAATTGACCCAGAGGGTCATTACAATGTTCCTCACTTATAAGACTTCCATCTACAAAAGTAACGCCATACATGATGACTCAAATAGGCTGGGGTGATGCTACTACATCTATGCCTCCATCTCCTAGGTAGCCTCTTCGACCAGATGGTGACGCCACTGCACCTTAACCATAGGTAAACCCTGGAGTGCAACTGTCTGGTATCCTTGGCTGAAATTAACAATGGCTCCTTAACAAATGTCATATATTCATCTAACTCAACTAAGTCGTACTGCAGCACATGTGACTCATTTGGAATATATTGGCAGAACATTAAAATGTGAAATATGGGATGTGTACTAGAGTATGCTGGAGGTAGGGCTAACTTATAAGCAACTAACCTAGCTTGTCTCAGGATATCAAAAGGCCTAATATATCGGGGACCTAACTTACCCCATCTCTTAAATCCCATGACCTGTTTCAGGGGTGATACTCTCAATAACACTCGATCTCTAACCTCAAACTACACGAACCAACATTGCAGTCGGCATAACTCTTGTGCCAACTCTGACCTATCCTCAGTGTATCTTGTATAACCCGAACACCAGCTAGGGCACCTTAAAACAAATTGGAACTATATAGACTCAGCTTTGTAGAATCAAACCGCCCAACCAAATAACACCAACATCAACCATATTAATGCCTCCAGAGGGGAAATATAAATGCTAGTCTGATAGTTGTTATTATAGGCAAACTTAACTAACGATAAAAGGTAGAAATTGATCCCGCTGAACCCCAAACTCTAACACACAAGCCCATAACATAACCTCCACAACTTGTAAGTATGGTTGGACTGGCCATCAGTCTGGGGTGAGAATGTTGTGCTAAGATAAATCCGGCTTCCTCAATCTCACTAAAAAGCCCTCTAAAAGGAGCAGGTAAACTGGGCCCTCGGTCAGATATGATAGATAGAGGCAACCATGCAACTGGACTATCTTCTGAATGTAAATATAGGCCAACCACTCAACACTGAAGGTAGAATGGACCGGTAGGAAGTGTGAAGACCTAGTCAACCAATCAACTATCACCTAATATTGTTTTAACCCCTAAAAATGTAAGGGATGCCAATAATGAAGTCCATAGTCACATGTTCCTGCTTTCACTCAAGAATGGGTAATTACTGAAGTTTCCAATTGGGTCGCTGGTGCTCCGCGTTTACCTATTGGCAACTGAGGCAACGTGATGCATAATCTGCAATATCCCGCTTCATACCATTCCACCAGTAATATTGTCTCAGGTCTTGGTATATCTTAGTTGTACCTGAAAGAATGGAATATCGGGAATCATATGCCTCCTACACGATCATCTGTATCAAATCTCCCACTCTAGGAATGCATAATCGACCATCAAATTTGAGGACATCATCAACACCAATTGCAAATGACCCCCAATACCCTGCAACTCTCTCTCTCTCGGAGACCTACAGATGACTATCCTCGAACTATCGAACCTGAATCTAATCAATACGTGAAGATTAAGCCCAAAAAAGACAAATACCAGACTAGAGTCAAAAATTTTAACTTAAAACAACCTATTACCGGAGGAATTGTAACCCCCCACATCTTATAATACTAGTACTATGCAAATGAAACATGATATGGCTTTTCAAAATAGCACTTATTTTTAAAAGTGCTTGAATCTCATGTTATAGGGCAATATGTGCATCTAACGCATAAGAGGGTCAAGTGTATACATGTTTTGAGTCAAATTGAGGAGATCACAATCCTAAATGAAGTGAGAGAAGTGAGGTGCTTGTAGGACTTAGGAAGCTAGCAGGTGAGTCACTTATTTGCTTAGCTTAAATTTGCTTGCTAAACGGAGATGAGGCTCAATGTCAAATTTGTCCAAGTTTGATAATAAATAAAGTTCGATAATGAATAAAGTATGTGTTTAGTATGGTTTTCTTATGAAAAAAAGACTATGTTGGTTATGTCTATGCTAAAATTGTTGGACAACAGGTGTTTCAAAAGTTGTTGTACATAATTCTTGTGTATTTGGAATCTTTTCACTTTTTAGTTGGATTGATTATGAAGGGAGGCTACTATTATTAATGAGTATTGGTTCTACAATGATGTATAAAGGTTGCTGCACCATTTTTATAGTCCACGAAAGTGAGTTCTTGTGTGATATCGTAATTGCGCTCGTAATAGGAACTTGTGGGCTGATTGATTAAGGACTATGGTCACACGTCCTCCACCAATTTTAAAGACTGTTTTTAAACTGTTATATGACTAGTTTTATATGTATACTTGGTGGGGATAGTTTGGTTAAAGTTGGAACAGGTTTGGAATTGTCGACGTCGGAATATAGTGAAGGGATGTAATGTTATGCCGCCTATTTGTATGTTGCATAGAATTGTTATGTGTTGTGCTTTGTGGGCTATTGTAAGACTGTTATGGAACAAAAATAGCCTTCATATGATATGTATATAATAATGTGTATTAGAAAGTACGATTAGAGGCGAAAAGGTTAAAAGAATACGCTCGGGTTTATAATTATACGTTTGCTGCCCGTGTTGTTTTTTTATGAGATTGGGTTGCCAAGATGTATGTATTGCCTGATAATGCTAGTTTTATCACCTTCTATCTTGTAGATAAATATTTGGAGGAAGGGAAAGTTATCTCGAGGTAATAGCGAGGTCGTATAGCGAGTGATGTAAGGCTACTTGATTTCGTATTTTTTGGCATGAAACATAGATCCCTCCTTAGCACATAAAGGCACTTACCAACTCCGACACAACTATTAACCATGTCTCAACTCTTTCACATGTTCATATGCTCTCGTACATAGTCACTTTCAAATCTGCATACATACTTGGAATCCAAGATACACGAGTTCGTTCTACTAAATAAAGTTCATGTGTTGTTCCACTTCCTATGCATTTCATTATTTGTGTAACCTACTCCTTTCATTATGGTATTGTCTTTTGTGATTATTTGTATGTCATATGTTGTATCTACAGTCCTACACCTCTAATATTACGACCACCAAAAAATCATCTCAAAGGTAATTGAAAGATAAAGTAAAGTATATTGCTTGTTGATGGGTGGTAACCCGAGGGGTGGAAGTATCACCTAGCCAGGGTCGATCCTATCATGGGGGTAGCCTACGGGGGTGAAAGGAAAAGCCTAGCCAGGGCCAATCTCGATATAGATTTACCACTGATCAGCTGGTCATTGTATTACTTATTGTGCACAAAGTATACAGTAAAGGTAAAGTAATAAAAAGAACATAAAGTGCATGATCCCACAGTATAACTAAGGGAGGTCTCTTGTCCTATACCAGTGCATAGATTCATTTGAGTTGTTACTTTATACACAGTGTTTCATACCTTACATATTCAGTACATTATCTCATACTGACGTACCTTAGGGGGGGCCTAAATTTTATGTTGCAGGTGTAGGTGTCAGTAGATCACCCCAGTAGGAGTGCAAGATATCCAAGTGTTGTTACCAAGCTCCAGGTTGCTACGGAGCTTTATGTGTCTAGAGTTTATATTGTTATAGTGTATAGTTAGTCGAGGCGGATCCTGTCCTGACCCTTATCAGATGCTTTTCCTTATCTAGAGGTTTTGTAGACTATATAAATTAAAGTATGGTCATGTCTCATACTCTAGACCGTGGCCCCAACGGCCTAACCATATGCATTTCCTTTTGGATTGTTATTACTATTTACTTTCTTAAAGGCATGTTGAATGTAGAAATCCCTTATAAT
>JAPFFP010047933.1:0-10104 GCA_026153255.1 Solanum medicagineum
GATGAGAACACATCAATCGAATATTGTCATCTACTTCCCTTTTCCTATTCGTCACCACCTTGGTCAGGCTAGTGATAGTAGGTGGGGTTTGGTGTTGGCCACTACCAAACGACAATCATAATGAAGGAAAATAGATAATAAATGCAAACTCCAATCGTAGAAATGCAATAAACCAAGGTTATTTTAAATCAACTACCCATGATTCCCACAACCCTAAGTTGTAGGTGCTTAGCTACTCATGTCTAAGGCAAGACAAGCAAAAATGCAAATAAATGACATAGTTGAGAGTTTTACCAACAGTAATGAAGATTGTAGACACCACAAGTTGCAAACCCAAAAGCTTGATTAATCAACAATGAGTACAAAGCAAGATTTGCAATCTCCAAAATGGGTTTTCCAAGAGAAAATAATGTACTAATCTAAAACCCTAAAATATTCTTGAGAGAATATTTAAAGGCAAGGTCTATCTTCTAAAAATCTAGGCTCTCCTTCTAAAAAGCGAACTAAATATATTTATAGTGTTTACAAATAAACCCTAAAAATAACACAGAAAAGACAGCTGGCAATTGGTACGCCTTGCAGGTACGACTCATAAGGTGACCTACCAATCGTAGTCGGGGTCTCAAATCAGGCTCTTGGCATCTTGGACTGAACTGGTACGACCCACGGGTACGAGTCGCTGCTTGAGCTACGACACGTATATTCCTCTCGTAGTCTCGGCCTTCATGGCTCTCTGATTCTTGCTACGAGTCCACCTATACGAGTCATAGTGAGATTTACGACTCGTAGGATGGCTTCGTAGGGGTGACCTCTACTTAGTAGATTTCTGAATTTTGATCTCTGTTTCTTGCTAAGACACACCTACGACTCTCGTAGCTTGGGCTACGACTCATAAGTGAGCTCATATGTCCTATGATTCAGCAAAATCTGCAACTTTTCTTCAAAAATCATGTCAACCTAACTTTTCTACAAAAATAATACAAAACACATAAAACCATAAAAAGTCGCATTAAGAACTCACAAAATTCCTTGTTTTAGGTATCAAATATGTTATATTTTAATAGCACATCAGTATTGCTTGTTGTTTTATTTTTTATGCTATGGTACTTTGTGAGAAAAAAATGTTGGGTTGGTTTGGTTTATTTTGAGTAGGGTTGACAACAATTGTTGAAGTACTGACAACAACTGGTTGGATTTGCTCTTGTTAATGTTTGATTTATTGTGCTTTTTGATGAAATTTTAGGGTATAGATGTTGTTGTTCTTATCTGATTTTTTTTTAGTCATTGCAAGAAAAATATTTGATTGGTTGGTTGATTTCGAGTATGGTTGGTTGGTCGGTTGGTCGATTTTAAAGTATTGGCAGCAATTGTTGAACTAACTAGAACAACTAGCATGGTTGTTGTTTTTCTTTTATTTTAGTTGTTATGTTTTTTGTTAGAAAAACGTATTGCATGCCCTAATTTCTACTTGGATAGGATTGTTATGTTAGTGTTTTTTGATTTGTTGGACTCTTTGAGGATACACTTTTGGGTATGTGAGTGTTGTTATTATTTGGTTGTTGTTGTTGTACTTTTTTTTTTTTTTTGAGAAAAGAACACATGTTGTTCATCTAGAGAGGATGTTCAACATTGGTTTTTCTTGTGTTTATTGAGAGTGATTGATCTTATTAGATAAGACTATCTACTTTAATAGTACGACCAAATCGAAAAAAATCGTGGACTCAATATTCCTACTAGAGCTTCTAGAATGAGGCTTGTTATATCTGAAGATGATCAATCATAGCAATAGCTAGCACATCTTACTGAAGAACTCACTGCTCAGGCTGTTGCTGGTGCCAGTTGATGTCGCCCAAGTTACACCTTCTTTTTAGAGATTAAAGCGGTCACTATCAAGATATAGAACCTAACCAAGGTTACGTCGACCCCACAGGGAATACGTAGACTTAGGAAAATTCACCAATATGCAATCCGAGTAATTAACCAACTCAATTCCCCAAAGGGGGTTTGCAATAATCAATGAGAAAATAAACTAAACTAACTATCACAAGAGAAAAATCAATAATAGAGAGCAACTAGGATATTGTGTTCCCCATGATTTTTCAACTCAGTATCACTAGATAACCTAATTCATGTCTAGTGTATAGCATGCAGGACGGTAATTTAAGTTCACCAAGCCCTTTGGTCAAAGGTGAGAGGCAAATTTCACTATGCGACTTGCCCATCTCCATAGTGTGCCTTACGAACCACCTATTAGTCCCAATATAACCTCTCCTTGGCCCAGTTTAGTTGATTAAACGAGAACACATCAATCGATTTTTGTTAATTAATCTCTTTTCCTATTCATTACTATCGTGGTCCAGTCAGTAACACTAGGCGAGTTCTAATGTTGGCCACCACTAAAAAACATGGAAAACGAAGAGAGTTAATTAATACACGCATATACACCTTCCAAGAATTGTGAATTATCTGGTTTTACTTTGTTAGTTCTTCATGGTTCCCACAATCCTAGTTGTATTAGCTACTCATGCTATGTGTAGATGAAGAGATTATGAATTGAGAAGACATAATTAAACACTAATACAATTGAACTAAGAACAAGAAAATCCATAGTCTAGGAAAATCACAAGCTTGAAGATTAAATTACACCACAAGTGTTCTCAAAGACTCTCTCACAATTTTCTCTCTAAAAATATTGAACTCTCTGAGTACTAACCTAAGACTACCTAAAACTGACGTGAACTAATGAGAGCTTCTGAAAAATAACCTAAAAAGTGTATTTATAATAATTAAAAATAAGTCCAAAACAAATTAGGAAAACTGGTCGGCTCGCCATACCAAAGGTACTTTAAGACCTGTATTGTCTTCTACAGCTCGTAGTCAGGGTCCATAATTAGCTGTTGGAATTTTGGACTTCACTTCTACGACGCCTCTTCACGACTCGTAAAGTGGTTTACGACCCGTAAAGGGAGTTCCGTCTAATAACTTTTCGACAAGTGCACTTCTTTGATCCTCAGGGCACGAAAGGTATTCTACAACTCGAAAACTGCTCCACGACTCGTCTGCATATTTGTAGACTTCAACTTCAGCGAATAGCCCCTCATTGTAAATCCTCACGTAACCTATCTACGACTCATAGAATGCTCTACTACCCGTGGAAAGTCTCGTACAACAGTAAAAACCAACAATTTCTGTAATTTTTTCCTAAATCATGGCCAACCTATGATCCTGCAAATCTAAACAGGAAAACACATAAAATCCATAAATATTGCATTGAGAAACACACAAAATCCTAAGTTTTAAGCATCAAAAGTGTTGTATTTTGGCAACACATCACCAGTCTCGTAGCTGCTGCAGTCTCGTAGCTGCTGCACAAAGTCACTCAACTCCTGCACCCAGTCCATCAGTTGTTGGGCACAGTACCTCAACTACTGTGCCCAGTACATCATCTGCTGGATCCAGTTCAGCATCTCCTATATATAGTCCTTCAGGTACTAGTGCCACTCCCACAGCTGCTAGTGCTAATACCTCAGCTGTTGAACCAAGTTAGACAACTGGTGAAGAAGTTCCTCAGATGTTGTAGAGACTCACACAACTAGTGAAGAAAGTCCCTCGATGTTGCACCAAGTGACCCGGTTGATAAAGATAGTCCCTCAGTTGTTGCAGAGACTTTCCCAGTTATTGTTGACAGTCCTTCAGCTGTTGCAGACACTCCCACAATTGTGGCTTTCAGGTATGATGATTATGGCTTTGAGACACTTGAATTTTTGAATCGAGGTGAGAGTGGTGATCTAGGGATAAAATCTAAAATTGGGAAATCATTTTCTGATTTTAAAAAAAAAATTAGTGAAGGATAAATTTGATAGTTATTTTAGGTCTACGGTATTTGAAAAATTATACCTAGACATAGGTGAAGGGAACATTGAGGTTTCATATGAAGCTGATGTATCACCTTCTTCATCATTGGATGAAAAGTGAGAATGGGTTAATTTCTATGGCATGCATGTTTGTTTTGGCATAAAAAAGTTTGCGATGGTTATCGGGTTGAATTATCACCTACCACCTCCTCCTCCCTCCCAATTTGATAAGGTAACAAAAACATACAAAAGGATGTATCATGCAATGAAGAAGAAGCATTGCAAATCGAAGGAGATGCTTAACCTCTTGCAGTCAAGTATTGTCAAGAAGAGTGTTAAAAAGTCCATGTGTTTAGTTTACTTTATCCGTTAGATTCTTATGGGTAAAGATCTAGGGAATAATGTGATGGATTTTTGGTTCAAGCTATCCGCTGACTGAAAGGCATTCTGTGCCTATTCTTGGGGTTGAGAAAGCTATGTCCTCACCGTACTATATCTGAGGAAGGCCGCGACATCGACCAAAAAGTCCTCAAATCTATATGGTTTTCTATGGGCTTTTATGGTAAGTTTATTTATTGTATGTTTGTTGTAATATTTTTTATATATATTATTATTTTAATTAATAATTTTTCATGGCATCGATTTATTTAGGCTTGGACTTCTGAAGTCATTCCTCACATAGGAAAAACATTCAAAGCGTTCGACAAGGAAGTATCTTCTCCAAGACTTCTTCGATGATTGGCAGCATAAAAAATTGCTAAAGTCGAGGCGCACGGACTCTTTGCTCCACCAGAAGATGAGGTAAGTGTTACAAAAGTTGTTGTCTTCTCACCTTTTCAGCTGTTGTCTACTCACTTTAACAATTGCTATAATTTTGAAATAGTTGTTGTCTTATCATATTTTAGTATATTTATTAAGATAATTTTATTTCATTTTTTAGATTATTTATCAGTGGCTAATCTCGACTTAAAGTGAGAAGGAAATGGACTTTTGGACAGGGATTGTGCCACTAGAGCAAAATGAAGAAGATCTGAGGATTGTGAGATTGGTGACAGATTTGGCTGGCGTAATGGTCATCTAAATATATTTGCTTGTGGATGTTGTTGCTGGGTAGGTGTTAATGTTGCTGTTAGGGCAGGTGTAGGTGATGTCGCCGGGACAGGTGTAGTTGTTGTTGGGGTAGTTGTTGCTGGGAAGAAGCAGTTGCTGGTAATAAAGGAGGATTTTCTCCTCTTGGTAGAGGTGATTTTCGACCTCCATTCACCGTTGGTAGATCTGATCACCTGGGTGTTGGGACTTCTAAGGTACCTTATGGTACTTGTGGTTATGAAACTTGCAATGACAAGATGAATAGCATGATGGAAATGATGCTGTCATTTAAGCAAACCTTGAATATCGTGCTATCCAAAAGAGGTGTCATCCCGTCATCAAGGGTCGTGTCGCTGTATACTCCTATTTGTGAGCAAATGAGGCGAAAGCAAGTTTCAGAAGCACTAATGAGCAACAGGAAAAGGGAAACAACTGCTAAGGAGGAGCAACAAGCAATAGTAGTTAGGGAGAAGCATCAAGCAGCAGCTATTAGGGAGGAGCAGCAAGCAGCAGGTGCTACGCACGAGCAGCAACCAACAAATGGTATGGAGGAACAACAACTAATGTGATGATGTTGTTTGTTTAAAGGTTGGATGATGTTTATTTAATGTTTGGATAATGGGTTTTTTTAATGTTTTGATAATAGGTATTTTTAATGTTTGGATGATGAGTATTTTTTGATGTTTGGATGATCGGTATTTTTCGATGTTTGAATGATGGGTATTTTGTTATTTTCTAGACTTTTTAGGGATGTTGATGATGGATAGTTATTTTATGAACATATGTATCTTCTTATTTTTTCTGACTTTTTTGAAATGTTGACAATGGATATTTTATGTTATAGAAACATCTCCTTTTATAGAAATATCTATTGTGAAATGACTCAGCAAGTGACCTACTTCCTGGGATAGTCTTAACATTTGCTGTGAAAATGACTCAGCAAGTCAATATCTTGCTGGTTCTATCGATATATCTGTTGTGAAATAACACAACAAGTGACCTACTTGCTAGGACAATGTTAACATTTGCTGTGAAAATGACTTAGCAAGTCCATATGCTGGGGCTATACTCATATCTATTGTGAAATGACATAGCAAGTGATCTACTTGCTAGGACAGTCTTAACATTTGCTGTGAAAATGACTCGATAAGTTAGCATTTTTCTGGGGCTATTCTTATATTTGTTGTAAAATGACTCAGCAAGTCAATAACTTGCTGCGTAGTCTTAACATTTGTTGTGAATATGTCTCAGCAAGTCAGCATCTTTCTAGGGCTATCCTTATATCTGATGTGAAATGACTCATCAAGTCAATAACTTGCTAGGGTAGTCTTAACATTTGTCGTGAATATGTCTTAGCAAGTCAAACATTTGCTGTGAGTATACTCAACAAGTCAGCTTATACAAAATAATTGCCTATGTAAATGCCATATTTAGTGATAAATTGAATTGTGTTAGTCCAATTTCAAATTAAAAGCTAGATTCAGTATGATCTTATACATTGAGGTGATAAACACAGATAAGTAATATATAATATATTGAGTAATTGCATATGTAAGTGATGGTGATTAAGTGAATTAACTATTAGTTGGTTGTGTCAATATGTTTTATAATATATGAGGTGACGTTAGTCCAATGTTGGGTTAAATGCTAGAAACAGTAGTGATTTTATATATTGAGATAGTACTTACACAAGTAATAGGATCATAGTTGTAGATCACACTTATTTATTTGATTTTTTATTAATTAGCCAATTTGATCATGGTTATGGATTAATACAATGATTTAGTCCAATTCAACACTAGAAATAAGTCGATGGTAAAGATTTTGTTTGAATTTGTTATAACAAGTTGGCTAGTTATTGAACTAATTGTACCAATGGCTGTAAAATATCTTAGCAAGTTATGCAGTTGTTGAAATTTTTGGTAACAATTGCTATGAATTGTGTAGCATTTGCTTTAAAGGCAGTAGCAATGTTGTAAGATAAGTAGCAATTGCTATAAAATTCGTAGCAATTATTGAACTCTTCTATAGCCATGTAGTTAGTTGTTATAGGAAATTGACTATAAGTTGATGGTACCAGTCATATCTAGTGATGAATTGAGTTGTATTAGTCTAATTGCATATTAAAAGCTAGATTCAGTAGCGATTTTATGCATTGAGGTGGTAATTAGACAAGTAATATACAATCTATTGAGTAATTGCATATGTAAGTGATGGTGATTAAATAAATTGATTATTAATTGGTTATGTCAATATATTTTATAATATATAAAGTGGAGTAGTCCAATGTCGGGTTAAATGCTAGAATTAGTAATGATCTTATACATTGAGATAGCACTTACACAAGTAATCAGATCATCATTATAGACATACTTATTTTAGTTGATTTTTTCATTAATTAGTCCATTTGGTCTTGGTCATGGTTATGGATGAATATAGTGATTTTATCCAATTCAACACTAGAAATAAGTCGATGGTAAAGATTTTGTTTGAATTTGTTATAGCAAGTTGGCTAGTTGTTAAACTAATTGTACCAATTGCTGTAAAGTATCTCATCAAGTTATGCAGTTGTTGAATTTATTTTAGCAACTGCTGTGAATTGTGTAGCATTTGTTGTAAAGGCAGTAGCAATTGTTGTAAGATAAGTAGTAATTACTATAAATTTCGTAGCAATTGCTGAAAAACTCTATAGCAAATAATATATTTGGTATAACTATTTATGTAAATTATGTAGCATTTGCTATGAAATTAGTAGCAATTGCTAAAATGTCGTAACAATTGTTGTAAATAAAGTAACAATTACTATAAAATTGCTGATAGTTTAAAATGCAATTTGTTAATACCTGAAGCATTCGATGAAACAAGTAATTGTATAATGTATTCAAATAACAATAATACTGATAATACTAAATAACAACAAATGTTAATTGTACAAATAATATTTTGCATAAAATTAATATGCAAAATGAAACAAGTTCACAAACACCAAATAAAAATGAGTGTTCTTATGAAACATTTCACTCCGAGCATGTAGTTGTCTTGTGCCCAACCCTTTTGCATATGGAACATTTGTTCTTTTTATTTGGAAATGATTGTTCGATACTTGGCCGCCTCTTCGTTGCCTTTCTTCCCACCTTTCCCGGCCCAACATATGGAGGAAGTATTTCCCTTTCTAAAATCTCCCTAGGAACTTCCCAAAATTCTTTGGACGACATAAGTTTAATTTCCTCCATGTATGCAAAAATGTATATTTCTACCTTATAATATTGAGAAGAACACTCATAAATATGCCTTCCATAATTTTCACCATATTGACACTGGAGCGCCGCCGTTGCATGCGGACAAGATATTTTATCAAGATCAAACTCTACAAGTACAAGATATGCAATGAAGATCAATTGTTGCCACTGCATCATGACAGGAGACAATATATCTATAATTGAAAATTTGATGAACCAATAGCTTGTTCCCTAAATTAATATTTTTTTCAATGACCTCCTCTATCGAAGGGACCAAGATGGTTGGTGCATTGATAAACTCCATTCGTCTTTGGTGAAACTTTTCACCAAACTTCTTATTTATCTCATCAAATAGAGAAGAAATGGAAAATTCTCTTTCAAAAACAAAAAGTGCATTAATCGACTCAGTGATGTTTGATGTCATAATACTAAACCTATAAATGTTGCAGCAGATATTATAGAAATTAATAGCTAATATTTTTTAAAATAGAAGATCCTGTAGCAGATATTAAAGATGTTGCAACAACTGCAACAGTTACTACGACAGAATCTGCATCAATTTCAGCAGTAGTTAATGGAACAAATGCATTCCTTAATAACACATACATATTTTTTGGAAAAAATGCCCTACTCCATCTGTGAAATCTAATTTGTTTAAGATGTGTGGCAACCGCCGGAACCATATCTCTAATTTGATTGAAGTGGTCATTAAACTCACTTACGTTATATGCTTGTGCGGCCTTGTAAAAGTGATAGATGATTCTTCCATTGTGAAAATTGATATGAATATTTCCACCAAGGTGCCACATGCAACAACCATAATGAGCAGAAGGGTAGACAATTGAAACCATTTTTTTATGCTTTGATGTAGATCCAAAATTATGCACAATTCTTGAGTATCATCTACAAAATTACTCATTTGCTCAAAAAAATACCGATAAGAGGCATCATATTTGGAGTCAACAAGATAAAATGCAACTGAAAAAATATCTTCTCAGCATTTTGTGCAACAGCAGACAACAAAATTCCACCATACATGCCTTTTGAAAATGTTCCATCGATTGCTATGACTTTGCACATATGCCTAAGATCAAGAATCCAAGCTCCCATGGCCACAAAAAAATACTTAAACTTACCATTTTCATCAAGCTCCAATGTCTTTTTGGTCCTCGAATTTACAGTGCTAAGAATATAATGATATGCGTCAAGCACTGTATATCTATGCTTGTGTGTTCCGTTTATCAAAAATTTCGCAATTTCACTTCTCTTCCAAATTATCCAATAACTGACTTTGTGTCATGCCCCGGGAGGGTACCCTTGGCGTTGCCGGCACTTGAAGAACCATTGATGATTTTCTAGGAGAATCACTTGGCCTCATCGTTACATCAACTCGGCAACAGCAGAATAACTTAAATAGAAAGGCATTATATGAAACAAAATGCAGCTCAACTACTCATAGTACTCAGTAAATACATTTAGAGTACAAAATACTCGACAATCCTCTACTTTATGTCTATGAAGCTTCTATTCAAAAAGTCTAGATGGTGTCATGACAGGCCATGAACACCTCAAATCAAGGAAGGAAAGAAAAAGGATATACTAAGTCAACTCATAAGATAAAGGAGCTCATCCAAAATACAAAGAGGGGGCTCACTAACTCTGGAAATGCACTGATCTGTGGATCTCAACAATGCGCGGGTTGAAGTCCTCTATCACCTGTATCTGCATCATGAAAAGATGCAGGCCCAAATTAACATCACTACATGAAATATACTGATATATAAAATAGCTCAAGAAAAGTAAAACTCGACTCACTCATCTTGACTCAATAACTCATGCTCAAATTAATTTATGCAAGTTTAGAATAAATGATGCTTTTAAAAGTAAGCTCAATAGGAATAGACTCATTTTAAAACATCATG
>JAPFFP010047934.1:0-55588 GCA_026153255.1 Solanum medicagineum
ATTTAGTTGAGGAGATATTGTAGTACATATGTTCGATAAGAAATGTCCTGTGGTTTTTGGGGTGTTTCTTATCATTCTGAGCCTCATTTTGAGCTTAATTTTTGGATACAGACTCGGAGTGACATAGAGATTATTTTAACTTGAAGATGGTATAAGATATGAGTTTGAAAATTGTAAATATGTAATAAACAAGGCCTAATTGAAACAGAAGCCTTCCTAGAAGGTGGCTGCGTAAATTAGGTTTTCTTCTAATATCTATACAACACTATAACTTTTTTAGTAACATAATAAATTTATAGGCTATTCGCCTTATTTTTTTATATTATTATTTTATTATCTTGATTCTAGAATTTATATTTTACAACTTTAAGTTTATATATTTTTTAGTATATAATTATATGTTAGCCTCCCTTATTTCTCTTTCTCAAATCTTTAATATATATTCACTTTAAAGTTTAAAATATAGAAGATTAAAATCAAATATTAAAAATAACTTTAAAGTTCCAAAGTTAAAAGTTAAATTTGAGAATATTTAAATTTGAGAACTTAAAAAAATTTAAATTTATCTTCCAAGTTTAGGACTTTAAGTTTATAAATTTAATTAAATAATTAATCTTTAAAGACTTATAAATTAAATTTGAAACTTCGAATTTCAAAGTTCAAAGTTCAAATTTCAAAGTTAAAACTTTAAAAAATTTATATAAACATGAATATAAATTTAATATAAACTTATAAGTTATAAATTATAATATAAATTTAATATATAAACTTATAATATAAACTTTAATTTAAACTTATAATAATAAATTAAATTTAAAGTTTTAAACTTATAAACTTAATTTAAAATTAAAAAAAAATGGGAACTCCGGTCCGGTAAAGTGCCAGTTGATACCGGTCCGGAACGGTACTGCTAATTTTTTCCGGTACTTCCGATTCCAGCTCCGGTTCGTATCCAGTGATTTTTTGGTGACGTAGTTACCGAGAACGGTTCGATCCCGGTAAATATGGTCCGGTGGTGCCGGTCCAGTTCCGCTACCACCCACAGTTTTAGGCACCAAATGTGTTGTATTTTGACAGCATATCACCCGAAAAGACCCCAAACAAGCCTCTTAGCATATTATTACACATCCTTGGTCGCGGAAGCAATTAAACAACAACACGATAATATAAAATAAGGATAAAGGGATAAGGGAGTCTTTTATAACTTAAAACATACAAGAGTCAAGAGAGTCAAAGCTCAAAGTATCATTACATAACTTGTCCAACAACACCTCTAAACTTAGAATTAAGTGGGGGCAAAGACAACTTTTCCGGGATAACCCTCATAGTCAAAGCATATGATAAAAGAACGAGAGTCTTTGTATAACATAAGATCAAAGGATATCATCCTCGGAGTTGAGGACTCACCAAACTTTGCATCACAGATAGTGCTAGCCACATGGAGGGGGAAGATAATCAAGTGGAGCTCTGGTTCCTACATCATAACATTAAGTAGGCATAGAGTATCTATTAGTACATTTGAATGTACTAAGTATGTACGATGCAATGCCACAAGAGATTTGTAACATAAGCAAAATACGTAAATATAGATAATGGATGAGTATAGTAATAATATGTCATGCATGAATGATGCTTGAAGTAAAATATGCTTATATAGAACATAATACATGTGTAGGAAGAAACCATCATCATAGACCAAGCAACTTAGTACTTGGAATCCAAGGCATGCCACTCTCTTGGAAGGTGGATGAGGTACATACCCCTCATCTTTGGTAGTATGGGATTTCCACCCCCCGACAAGGTGGAAAAGGTACTTACCCCTCATCTATGGTAGTACAGGATTGCCACCACTAATTAAGGTGGATGAGGTACATACCCCTCATCAATGGTAGTAGGGGAATGCAACCACCCGATAAGGTGGATGAGGTACATACCCCTTATCTTTGGCAGTACGGGATTGCCACCACCTGACAAGGTGGATGAGGTACATACCCCTCATCTTTGGTATGGTCAACTTGCAACACTATAGATACTATTCATGAAATCAACACATTCATACATTCTTTAGTTATCATAAAGTCACTTGACTCATAGATCATGCATTAGATCATCAATAACTCAAGAACCCTAAATCGGACATTTTGTTAAACACTTGGTGCGTGTGTAATACTTGTAAAAAACCATGCAATTCAAGAGTGAAATCATGCAAGAAAACTTGAAGTAAATCAATCCATCAAATCTTAGTAATACCCTCATACAATGTACATTGAAACCCTTCATCAAATCTCAAAATCGATCATAGATTCATAGCTCAAAACATGCTTAAACAGTCACACTTTTATGAAACCCTAACATAGTTCATAGTCAAATTCATAATAAATAAGACCCATAAATAAATCAACTTAGAAACATACAATTTATGTAAAAAGGAAGGTTAGACACCATGGGTGAAAGGACCTAATGGTTGAAACCCACATACCTCAACTTTGGAGATTTCCTTGATGAAGATTTGAATAAGAACTTGAAGCTTGAATGAAATCCTTAGATCCGGAATGAGATTGGGACACTTGATTTTTGGGTGAAATATATGTTTAAGTGTTAAAGAGGGTTTTGGGGAATGTCTTTTATGATGTGGGATTGAAAAATGACTAGGTATAGGTGTTTTTGCGTATAGGAAGGCTTAGGCCGAAGACCCCAAAGCCTTAGGCCAAAACTAAAAAACTAACAACAAAATATACTACTCTGCAATGGTTCGGCATTGCGGAGCCAACGCGAATAGTCTCTGGAAGTGAAATTTTTGTGATAATAAAATTTTGCTATGGTTGCTCTAAAATCGGGGTTAGACCCATTTCCCACTCAATTTTACCCCCTAATCAAGAATATGTAGTCGAATTTTTGATATCACGCACGAATTTTGAGATATATAGAGATTATGATTATGGGCATTTCCAGGACACATTTTTAGGTACTTTTTGGAGTCGTTTCAATATCTCTCCCTTGGAAACATTCATCCCCGAATTTCAAAGAAACATATACAAGAGAAATAGTCAATATGATTTCAACCCACACAAGGATGCAACCATGCAATTAAACATCACTTTGAAAATCTCAACATAAGTGTCAAAATCACCATGAATTTGTCAATTTAAACATGAAAAGCATACAAATGACATGAGGGCAGAAACTTAAGACTTGAAATCCTGTAGGGGACTTAGATTAGTCCCTTAGGCTTGATTAGAATGGTAGAGTTAGGGATATCGCTTCTGCATGTCTGCTCCGGCGGCACTTTCAACTTGTTGATTTCTCCAAAGGACCTTAACAGAGGCTACATCCTTGTTCCTTATCCTCTTCACTTGTCTATCCAAATTTCTACCAAAACCTCTTCATAAGTCAAGTTGTCTTCAATAACACCCACGATATCCAATGGCACAATAGCATTTGGGTCATCCACACACTTCCTCAACACAGACACATGGCAGACCGGATGAACCAGGTCCATCTAACTAGGTAACTCCAACTCATAGGCCACCTTACCAATCTTCCTCAACACCCTATAAGGACCCACAAATCTTGGACTCAATTTACCCTTTATACCAAAACAAACCATACCCTTCATAAGTGAAACCTTCAAATAGACCCAATCACCAACCTTAAATTCAAGATCCTCTCTCATCACATTGGCATAGGACTTTTGACAACTTTGGGCTGTTCTTAACCTATTTCTTATCAACCTCACTTTCTCTAAGGCCTCCATCACCAAATCTGGACCCAACAAAGCCATATCTCCTACTTCAAACCATCCAACCGGTGATCTACAATGTCTACCATAAAGGGCCTCAAAAAGAGCCATACCAATGCTTCCATGATAGCTATTATTATAAGCGAACTCAATCAATGGAAGATGGTCATCCCAACTACCCTTAAACTCCTAAACACAAGCTCTAAGCATATCTGCAAGAGTTTGGATAGTTCTTTCAGCTTGGCCATCCGTCTGAGGGGGAACGGTCGCATTAAGCTTAACCTTGATACCGAGACCCCAAAAGTTTGAATTAAAAAGAGCACCACCATAAAAAATGATAGACAAAGGCACTCCATGCAATCTAACGAACTCATGAATGTACAATCTTGCATACTCTTCAGCCCCATAAGTTGTCTTAACTTGTAGGAAATGAGTCGACTTTGTCATTCTATGAACCACAACACAAATAGAATCAAAACCCTTTCTAGTCTTAGGAAACTCCACCACAAAATCCATGTTAATTTCCTCCCAATTCCAAGTAGGAATCTCTATATCTTGGTCTAGGTCGCCTGACCTTTGATGTTCGGCTTTCACTTATTGGTAATTATGACAACTGAACATAAACTTAGCAATGTCTTTCTTCATACCATCCCACCAAAACACATCCTTTAAATATCTGTACATCTTGGTAGAATCGGGGTGAATAGAATAGGAAGAATTATGAGCCTCATCAAGAACCTTCTTTCTCAAGTCCTCAGTATTAGGCACACATAATATACCTTAGTATCTAAGGGCACTATCTCTCCCCCGGGAGAAAACCTCCACCTAACCATCTCTCACCAATGTCTTCAATTCTAACAAGGCGGGGTCAAGATCTTGCTTTGTCTTTACCTCCTCAACTAATGAAGCTTTTGAACCATCAACCATTACTACACCACCATTGCCAACCTCTTCCAACCTAACCCCAATCTAGCCAACCGATGGACCTCCCAAGCCACCTCTTTGCCACCACTATCAATATGAACTAGGCTACCCATAGACACCCTACTTAAAGCATCAGCCACAACATTTGCCTTACTAAGATGATTATGCACACTCATATCATAGTCCTTAAGAAGCTCTAACCACCTCCATTGTCTCAAGTTGAGATCTTTTTGAGTGAACACATATTGGAGGCTTTTATGATTGGTGAACATATCAACATGCACTCCATACAAGTAATGACACCAACTTTTCAAAGTAAATACCACGATGGCCAATTCAAGATCATGGGTGGGATAGTTCTTTTCATTCACCTTAAGTTGTCTAGAAGCATAGACTATCACTTTACCATTTTGCATCAAAACACAATCCAAATCGATTCTTAGGTATCACAATACATAACAAACCCTTCTAACCCTTCTGATAGTGAAAAGATAGGAGCAGATACAAGCTTATCTTTCAAGATTTGAAAACTCTTTTCACACTTGTCGGTCCATACTGATTTAGCCTTCTTTTGAGTCAACTTAGTCACAGGTGAAGCAATTGAAGAGAACCCATTTACAAACCTCCGGTAGTAACATGCTAAGCACAAAAAACTTTTACTGTCTGATAGAGTCAAAGGTATAGGCCAATTTCTAATCACTTCCATCTTCTTAGGATCCACCTTAAATGAAACGACCCCAAAAAGTGCCTGAAAACATGCCTCGAAAGTGCCTAGAATCACAAATTCCATATATCTGAAAATTCGTGCGTGATATCAAAAATCTGACTTCATATTCTTATTCAGGGGGAAAATTGAGTAGAAAATGGGTCTAACCTCGAGTTTAGAGCAACCCTAGCAAAATTTGAAAATCACAAAAATGCGATTTCCAGTGAGCTAGCACGCCCCAGGCGCGACGCTCTAAGGGCGCGCCAGTGTGTTATTTTTGTGCCAGCTTTTAACATAGGTCCAAGGCTTTTGGGTCTTGGGCCTAAACCTTTCCATACTTGAAAATACCTACACTTAGCTATATCTTCATATCATACAAGACATTCCCCAATACTCTCTCAAACCCTTAGACTAATAATTCTCTCAAAATTCAAGTGTCCAAGTCTCTTCCAAATCTTAAGGAATTCATCCAAGCTTCAAGTCTCCATTCTAATCTTCATCAAGTGTATTCTCCAAAGTTAAGGTATGTGGATTTCAACCATTGAAATTTTTCACCCATGGTGACCAAGCTTCCTTTTTACCTAAATTGCTTGAGTATGAGTTGATTTACATATAGGTCTTACTTATTGTGAAGTTGACTATGAACTATGTTTGTGTTTCATAAACTTATGACTGTTTGAGCGTCTTGAGCTATGAATCTATGGTCCATTGTTTGATTTGATGAAGGGTTTTGATGTATATTGCATGAGGGTATTAGCAAGTGTTGGTGGGCGGTTTTACATTGGATTTTCTTTCATGATTTCACTCTTGAAATGCATGATCCTACACTAGCATTACACACCTACCAAGTGTTTGATAAAATATTCGATTTTGGATTCTTGAACTATTGATGATCCATTGCATGACCTATGACTTGAGTGACTCTATGATGATGAAAGGAAGGTATTTATATGATGATTTCAGGGAAAGTATCTATTGTGATAAAATTTGACCTATTGCCTAGTTTGGGGGTAGTAGGCCCGAACTACCATATTGAGTGGTATATACCTCAATCGCCTAAATCAGGGGTTGTAGGCTCGTGCTACCATGTTGAGTGGTATATACCTCAATCGCCTAGCTCGGGGGGTTGTAGGCCATGCTACAATATTGAGGGTATACATCTCATTTGCCTAGCTTAGGGGTGGTAGGCCTGCGCTATCACATTGGGTGTATACACATCAATTGTCTCACCAAGGAGGTAGTAGCGTTTGGTCATCTAATTATGGTCACCTTCTTCATATGTAATATGTTCTGTATAAGTATGTTTTACTTCAAGTATCATTCATTCATGTCATATTGCTAATATGCTATCTCTTGCTTACGATGTTACATTTTTCCATGTGCCTATTCTCTTGTTGCATTGCATCCTACATACTTAGTACATTGAAACTTACTAATGCATACTCTATTCCTACATGATATTACCATGTAGACCAGAGCACCACTTGATCATCCTCTTTCACGTGGCTAGTACGATTCCTCTCAAAGCTAGTTGGTGAGTCCTCATTTCCGAGGACGTGCTTCTTTATGTTCATGTTATGTATTAAGCCTCTCTTTTTTTGGTGTATACTTTTGACTATGAGGGTGAGCCCGAAAAGTTGTCTTGGCACACACTCCTATCTATATAGTAGAGGTGTTGTTGGACAAGTTATGCAATTATATTATGAATCTTGAATCTCTTGATTTAATGATGTCGTATGTTATGAAAGGCTTTCCCTTAGCTCCTTTTCTCTTATTTCTACTCTTTTCAATGTTGTTTAATGCTTCTGCGACCAATGATGTGTAATGATATGTAAAGAGGCTTAATTGGGGTCCCCTCGGGTTCCCCATTCACCATGTCACGTCTAGGCCCTAGGCTTGGGTCATCAAAAACTTGGTATCAGAGCACTAGGTTGTTAATGGCCCTCGGCATCCAACACACCGCATCGACTAGAGTCTTGTTCATGGTTGTATTGTGCACCATAACTATGAGCAAGAGGCTATGGGGCGCTTCAGGAAATGTTTCCCTTCTTCATGTTCTAAGTCGTGCTATAGAGTTAAAGTAAGTTCCCCCCTAAAGATTGTGCTTTGCTATGCTAGATCATGCCTAACACAAGGGGAAAAAGGGACCGCACTCCCAGGGAACAACCTGCTCATGGTGAGCTCCGGGATGCTCTCATTATGCTAGCAAAAGTTGTGGTTAATCAAGTCAATCAAGGGGACCAAGACCCTCATGGTCCTACCCCCGGATCTAGGGTGAGGGACTTCATGAGGATGAACCCATCAGAATTCTATGGGTCAAAAGTGGATGAGGACCCTCAAGAGTTCATTGATGAGGTTTACAAGGTTTTAGCTATCATGGGTGTGAGGTCGGAAGAAAAGGTGGAGTTTGCAGCTTACCAACTCAAGGGGTGGCAGAAATATGGTATACTCAATAGATGGAGTAGAAGGGGAACAACAATATGGTGCTATGGGAGGAGTTTAAGGGGCTTTTCTTAATTGGTTCTTCCCTCTTGAGCTTAAGGAGGCCAAAATGATGAAGTTCATGAATTTTAGACAAGGGGCAGTGAGTTTGAGGGAGTATGCCCTCAAGTTCAACCAATTTTCAAAATATGCTCCTCACTTGGTTGTCGACCCAAGGGCGAGGATGAACAAGTTCATGATGGGTGTGTCTGACTTAGTGAATGAGGAGTGTCAGGCCGCTATGTTGATTAATGACATGAACTTATCCTGCTTGATGACCTATCCCGGAAAATTGGAGGGGAAGAAATTGAGGAAGAGAAGGGGTAATGAGACGAAGAGGGCTCATTTTGATGGTAGGTTCTAAAGTCCCAAAGGTGGCTAGTTTCATCAAGGCCAATGGTCCTCTAATGCTACTAGAGGAAGGCTTGCTAATGACATCCCAAGGACTTAAGGTGATGCTGGTGTGGGTCCTAATGCTATGTGTCCAGAATGTGGTAAAGGTCATGGTGGCCCATGCTTGAGGTATACCGGTGCTTGTTATGGTTGTGGAGAACTGGGGGATGAGATGATTGATTACCCTCATAATTGTAACAAGGGTAAGGATGTTTGTCCTTAAGGTTGGGGTGCTAATACGGTTCCTTTGGGGAGTGTAACGACCCCAAAAAGTGCCCAAAAATGTGCCTCGAAATGCCTAGAATTTTAATTTTCATATATCTCAAAATTTGTTTCTGATTTCGCAAATTCGACTTCATATTCTTGTTCAGGGGGTCCAAATTAGGGTGAGGAGGGTCTAAGCTCAATTTAAGAGCAAAGATTTAGCAATTACAAAATTTCAAGAACGCATTTCCAGAGAGGAATCCATGTCGCTTCTGCGACACGTCTCTGTGGTAAAATGGTGCCTGTTTTTTTAGTTCGTCCAAAATATTCTAAATGTTGGGCCCAAGTGTTCCCAAACGTGTTTTTATCTATACTTAGGCAAATTTTACCCTTATATCATTCTAAACATTTTCCAATACTCCCGAAAACACTTAAGCCATATTTTCACTCCAAAATTCAAGTCTCAAAATCCAAATCCAGAACTAAGGATTTCCTTCGAGCTTCAAGCCTTCATTTTCAATCTTCACCAAGAGCTTCTCCAAAGCTAAGGTATGTAGGTTTTAGCCATTAGGTTCTTCCACCCATGGTGCCCTAATCTTCTTTTTGCATAATTTGCATAATTTAAAGTTGATTTTTACATGTGGGTCTTGTATATTAAGATATTTACTGCACAGTGATTTGAGTTCATGAAAGTATGGTAGTTTTAGCATGTTTTGAGCTCTAAATCTTGGATCTAATGTTGGATATGATGAGGGGTATTGATGTCAATGTCTTGGGAGTGTTACAAGGTGTTGATTAATGGTTTTACAACAGATTTTCTTACATGATTTCATCTCTTAATTGCATGGTCTTTTACCCCTATTACTCCCCCCAAGTGTTTGCTAAAATGTCCGGCTAGGGTTTCTCGTGGAGTTGAAGGTCCAAAGTATAAGATATGATATGAATGATGTTATGATGATAAAATGAGGTTATGTATATGATAAATTTTATATAAAGTGTTGCATTAGACCATGCCCAATTCGGGGGGTCTATGAACTCGGATAACCGAGATGAGGATTTGTACCCATTAACCGAGGGAAGGGTTAGTACTTCTCCACCTAGTGATGGGGAGGCATCATCACTAACCGTGATGAGGGTTTTTATTCCTCAACAGAGTGAAAGGTTAGTACTTCAGTACATAGGTGATAGGGCGACATTATCACTAATCGAGTTAGGGGTTTGTACTCATCAACCAAGTGAAGGGTTAGTATTTCACCACCTAAGTGATGAGGCGACATTATAACTAACCTACCAAGGGGTTCTTCTCTCGGAAATCTAATTTGGTCTACTCAAACATACTAACACATACTCTTGCCTACATGATATCACCATGTAGAAATCGGTGCCAATTTGATCATCCTCATCCACGTGGCTAGTTCGGTGCTACTCACGCTGGTTGGTGAGTCCTCCATTTTGGGGACCTATGTCTATATTTTCTCTTGCCTTGTATTGCAACACTCTACTTTATGTTCTATTTTGACTATGAGGGTGATCCCGGTTACCTTGTTTTGGCCCCCGCTCTTATCTATGCATTTAGAGGTGTTTGTTGGACAAGTTCTGTATGAGCTTTGACTCTTTGCCTCTTGATGATGATGTTTTGCAAGCTATCCCATAGCCCCTTTGCCCCTTATTCTTACTTTATGTCTTTTACATGTTTCCGCGACCAATGATGTGCAATGATAAGTTAAGATGCTTGATTGCGGTTCTTTCGGGTTCCCCTTTCACCGTGTCACGTCTACGCCTTAGGCTTGGGTCCTGACATGGAGAGGTCGCCAACAAGGGGGTGCCCCAAGGCACAATCAGTTCTATGCACTCCAAGGGAGTCAAGGGGTTAATAATGTTCTTGATGTTGTCACCAGTATGTTAAAAGTCTTTGATTTTGATGTGTATGCATTGATTGATCCGGGTACTCCTCTTTTTTTTGTTACCCCATTTGTCACCAAGAAGTTTCATGTTGACCCCGAATTGTTGTGTGAGCCATATGAGGTGTCTACTTTCGTTGGTGCATCTACTGTTGCTAGTATAGTCTATAAAAATTGCCGTATTTGCATTTCGCATAAATTGTTGCCATGTGACGTTGAGTTGGACATGTTAGATTTTGACATTATTGTTAGGATGGATTGGTTGCATGCATACTATGCCTCTATTGATTGTAGAACTTGTAGGGTCAAATTCCAATTCCCAAATAAACCCGTTCTTGAGTGGTAGAGTCATGATGTGGTGGTCAAAGGTAGATTTATCTCTTGCAAGAGGTGTCTTTATCATCTTGTAAGTGTTAGGGATGGATAGTCTAAGCCTTCCTATTTGAGTCAGTTCCGATGTTAAATGAGTTCTAGATGTCTTCCCAAATGATGTTTCCACTATTCATCCTGAAAGGGAAATAGATATTGGTATAGACCTCCTTCTCGATACTCAATCTATTTCTATTCCCCCTTACCGTATGGCCTCGACGGAGTTAAAGGATTTGAAGGAGCAATTGAGGGATTTGTTGGAGAAGGGTTTCATTAGGCCAAGCCAATCACCTTAGGGTGCACTTGTGCTGTTTATGAAGAAGAAGGATGGATCCCTTAAAATGTGTATTGATTACCAACAACTCAATAGGGTCACCATAACGAACAAGTAAGCTCTTCCAAGGATTGATGATTTTTTTGACCAATTGCAAGGGGCTAGTCACTTCTCTAATATTGACCTTTAGTTCGGGTACCATCAAGTGAAGGTAAGGGAGTGTGATATTCCTAAGACAACCTTCTTGACTAGGTGTGGGAATTATGAGTTTGTTGTGTTGTCTTTTGGATTGACCAATGCACCAGCTATCTTCATGGATCTTATGAATAGGATCTTTAATCCTTACCTTGATTCATTTGTTGTGGTCTTCATTGATGATATTTTGATATATTCACATAGTGAGGAGGAGCATATGGGTCATTTGAGGGTAGTGCTACAAAGTTGAGGGAAGAGAATTTCTATGCCAAGTTTGAAAAATGTGAATTTCGGTTAAAAGAGGTTGCCTTTCTAAGTCATGTGGTGTCGGGGGATAGTATTAAGGTGGATCCTAAAAAGATGGAAGTGATTAGAAATTAGCCTAGACCATTGACCCCATTGGATATTAAGAGCTTTTTTGGGCTGAGCGGGTTACTACCGGAGGTTTGTGAATATGTTCTCTTCTATTGCTTCTCCTATGACCAAGTTGACTCAAATGAAAGCTAAATTTGTATGGACTGACAAGTGTCAAAAGAGTTCCCAAACATTGAAAGATAAGCTTGTGTCCACTCCTATATTGTCACTACCGGAAGGGCTAGAGGGATTTGTTGTGTATTGAGATGCTTCAAGGGTTGGTTTGGGTTATGTGTTGATGCAAAATGGTAAGGTGATAGCCTATGCTTCTAGACAACTTAAAGTACACAAGAAAAATTGTACCACCCATGATCTTGAGTTAGCCGCCGTGGTTTTTGCTTTGAAAATTTGGCATCACTATTTGTATAGGGTGCATGTTGATGTGTTCACCCACCATAAGAGTCTCCAATATGTCTTCACTCAAAAAGATCTCAACTTGAGACAAACAAGGTGGTTAGAACTTTTTAAGGACTATGACATAAGTGCGTATTATCATCTCGATAAGGCTAATATGGTGGCCGATGTGTTGAGTAGGTTGTCCATGGGTAGCCTAGTAGATGTTGATGATGGTGCCAAAAGGGTGGTTAGAGAGGTCCATCAGTTGGCTAGATTGGGGGTTAGGTTGGAAGAGGTGGATAATGGGGGTGTTGTGGTAGTTGATGGCTCTAAATCTTCATTTGTTGAGGCGGTGAAAGCTAAGCAAGATCTTGACCCCTTTTTGTTAGAATTAAAGGCATTGGTAAAAGATGGTAAGGTGGAGGTTTTCTCCCAAGGAGGAGATGGTGCGCTGAGATACCAAGGTATTATGTGTGTCTTGTGTTGATGGCTTGAGAGAAAAGATTCTTGATGAGGCTCATGGTTCTTCCTATTCTATTCATTGCAGTTCTACTAAGATGTATAGAGATTTGAGAGAGTTGTATTAGTGGGGAGGTATGAAGAGGGACACTGCCAAATTTTTATCTGGTTGTCATAACTGCCAACAAGTCACAGCCGAGCACCAAAGGCCGGGTGGCCTATCACAAAGACATAGAGATTCCAACTTTGAAGTGGGAAGAAGTTAATATGGATGTTGTAGTTGGATTGCCAAAGACTAGAAAGTGTTTTGATTCCATTTGGGTTGTGGTTTATAGGATGAAAAAATCGTCTCATATTCTACCAGTTAAGACTACCTATGAGGCTAAAGATTATGCTAGGTTGTATATTTGTGAGTTGGTGAGGTTGCATAGGGTTCCTTTGTCCATCATATTGGATCGTGGCGCTGAATTTACTTCCCATTTTGGATGTCCTTTCAAAGGGGTCTTGGTACAAGAGTTAAACTTAGTACGGCCTTTCACCCTCAAACGTATGGACAAGCCAAAAAAACTATCCAAACACTTGAGGATATGCTTAGGGCTTGTGTATTGGAGTTTAAGGGTAGTTGGGATGATCATCTTCCATTGATTGAGTTTGTTTATAACAATAGCTATCATTCTAGCATTAGTATGGCTCCTTTGAGGCCCTCTATGGTAGGCATTTTAGATCACTGGTTGGGTGGTTTGAAGTTAGAGAGGTGGCTTTGTTGGTTCAAGATCTGGTTATGAAGGCTCTTAAGAAGGTTAGGATGATTAGAGAAAGTTTGAAGATGGCCCAAAGTCGTCAAAGGTCCTATGCCGATGTGAGGAGAAGGGATCTTGAATTCAAAGTTGGAGATTGGGTCTATTTGAAGGTGTCAACCATGAAGGGTGTAGTTCATTTTGGTAAGAAGGGCAAGTTGAGTCCAAGATATGTGGGTCCTTATAGGGTAATGAGGAGGATTGGCAAGGTAGCTTATGAGTTGGAATTGCCTAGTGAGATGGATTTGGTTCATCTGGTGTTTCATGTATCCATGTTGAGGAAATGTGTGGGAGACCCTAATGCTATTGTGCCTCTTGATTTTGTGGGTGTTGTTGAAGACAACTTGACCTATGAAGAGGTTTCGGTTCAGATTTTGGATAGACAAGTGAAGAAGTTGAGGAACAAGGATGTGACTTCCGTTAAGGTCCTTTGGAGGAATCAACAAGTCGAAATTGCTACATAGGAGGCCGAAGCAGACATGCAAAAGCTATATCCTTATATCTTCCATTCTACTCAAGCCTAAGGTACTAATTCTAAGTCCTCTATATGATCTCAAGTCTTAAGTTCAGCCCTCATGTCATTGCATACATTCATATTTAAATTAACAAGTTGATGATGATTTTACACTTATGTTGGGATTTTGGAAATGGTGTTTAAGTGCATTGTTGTATCCTTATGTGGGATGAAATTGTCATGTTTACGTCTCTCATATAGCTTTCTTTGGCATTTGGGGACGAATATTCCCAATGGGGAGATATTGAAATGACTCCAAAAATGTGCCCGAAAACGTGCTTTAGAAGTTCCCAGAATCGTAATTTCCATATATCTCAAATCCATGCGTGATATCTAAATCCGACTTCATATTCTTGTTCAGGGGGAAAAATTGAGTAGGAAAGGGGTCTAACCCCAATTTTAGAGCAACCGTAGAAAAATTTGAAAATCGCAAAAATGCGATTTCCAGTGTGGTAGTGCACCCCAGGCATGACGCGCCAAAGGTGCGCCAAGGGTGCGCCAGTGTGTTATTTTTGTGCAGTTTTCACTTTAGTCCAAGGCTTTTGGGTCTTGGGCCTAAACCTTCCCATATGTGAATACCTATACTTATCCATATTTCTCCTTCATATCATACAAGACATTTCCCAATACTCTCTCAAATCCCTAGACTAATATTTCTATCCAAATTCAAGTGTCCAAATCTCTTTCGGATCTTAAAGAATTCATCCAAGCTTCAAGTCTCCATTCTAATCTTCATCAAGATATTCTCCAATGTCAAGGTATGTGGGTTTCAACCATTGGCTTCTTTCACCCATGGTGCCCAAGCTTCCTTTTTACCTAAATTGCATGGTTATAAGTTGATTTACTTATGGATCTTACTTTTTATGAAGTTGACTATGAACTATGTTGGGGTTCCATAAACTTGTGACTGTTTGAGCATGTTTTGAGCTATGAATCTATGATCCATTGTTGATTTGAAAAGGGGTTTTGATATATATTGCATGAGGGTATAACCAAGTGTTGGTGGGTGGTTTTACATTGGATTTTCTTGCATGATTTCACTCTTGAATTGCATGATCTTACACTAGCATTACACACCCACCAAGTGTTTGATAAAGTGTCCAGTTTTGGATTCTTGAACTATTGATGATCCATTGCATGACCTATGACTTGAGCGACTCTATGATAATGAGAAGAAGGTATTTATATGATGATTTCATGAAAAGTATCTATGGTATGAAAGTTAACCAATTGCCTAGTTCGGGGGGTAGTAGGCTTGAACTACCATGTTGAAGGGTATATACCTCAATCGCCTAGCTCGGGTGGTAGTAGACCCGTGCTACTATGTTGAGGGGTATGTACCTTAATTGCGTATCCCGAGGGGGGTGGTTATAGGCCCGTGCTACCATATTGAGGGGTATATACCTCATTCACCTAGCTCGGGGGATGGTAGGCCTGTGCTACCACATTGGGGGGTATATACCTCGATTGCCTCACCAAGGAGGTAGTAGACCCTGGTTATCTAATTAAGTTCACTTTCTTCAGATGTAATATGTTCTATATAAGCACGTTTTACTACAAGTATCATTCATTTATGTCATATTGCTAATATGCTATCTCTTGCTTACGATGTTGCATTTTTTCATGTGCCTATCTTTTGTTGCATTGCATCCTACATACTTAGTACATTCAAACTTACTAACACATACTCTATGTCTACATGATTTTATCATGTAGGGACCGGAGCATCACTTGATCATCCTCCTCCATGTGGCTAGTACGACTTCTCTCAAAGCTAGTTGGTGAGTCCTCAATTCCGAGGATGTGCTTCTTTATATTCATGCTATGTATTAAGCCTTTCTTTTTTTTTTGGTGTATACTTTTGACTATGAGGTTGAGCCCGGAAAGTTGGCCCTTGCTCCTATCTATGTAGTAGAGATATTGCTGGACAAGTTATGCAATTATGTTATGAGTCTTGACTCTCTTGATTTAATGATGTCTTATGTTATGAAAGCCTTTCCCTTAGCCCCTTTTCCCTTATTTCTACTCTTGTCAATGTTGTTCAATGCTTTCGCGACCAAGGATGTGTAATGATATGTAAAGAGGCTTGTTTGGGGTCCCCTCTGGTTCTCCATTCACCATGTCACGTCTTTACCTTAGGTTGGGGTTGTGACATTAATACCATCCCCGACACCACATGACCTAGAAAGGCATCCTCTCGCAACCAAAACTCACATTTCTCATACTTAGCATACTACTTCTCTTCCCTCAATCTTTGCAACACCACCCTCAAATGACTCACATGCGCCTTCTCACTATGGGAATAGATCAAGATTTATCAATAAATACCACCACAAACAAATAAAGGTAGGGTTTAAAGACCCTATTCAAAAGATCCATGAAGATAGTCAGTGCATTGGTACACCCAAAAGACATAATCAGAAACTCATAATGCCCATACCTATCCCGGAAGGCCGTCTTGGGAATGTCATACTCCCTCACCTTCACTTGGTGATACCCGGACCGAAGATCAATCTTAGAGAAGTGACTATCCCCTTGAAGTTGGTCAAAAAGATCATCAATCCTTGGTAGAGGGTACTTATTCTTTATGGTGACCCTGCTAAGTTGCCAGTAGTCAATGCACATTCTAAGGGACCTATCCTTCTTCTTCACAAATAGCACTAGTGCACCCCAAGGTGATTGGCTAGGCCTAATAAAACCCTTCTCCAACAAATCTCTCAATTGCTCCTTCAACTTCTTTAACTCCGCTGGGGCCATACAGTTAGGGGGAATATAAATGGGTTAAGCATTGGGGAGAAGGTCTATATTAAAGTCTACTTCCCTTTCGGGGAGGAACTCCAGAAAGGTCATTAGGGATGACATCAAGAAACTCATTAACCACCGGAACCGACTCTATAGGATGAACCCCAGACTCAACATTCCTAACCCTCACAAGATGATAGATACATCTCTTAGAAATCAACTTATGGGCTTTAATGCAAGAAATGAATCTACCATTGACCACCACATCATGACTCTCCCACTCAAGAACGTGTTCATTTGGGAATTGGAATTTGTTTCTATGGGTTCTACAATCAATAAAAGCATAGTATGCATGCAACCAATCTATCCCAAGAATAACATCATAATCCACCATATCCAACTCAACAAAATCACAAGGCAATATTTTATGCAAAATACAAATGGGACAATTTTTATAGACTTTTCTAGGAATAATAGATGTACCAACACGGAGTAGACACCTCTTAGGGCTCACACAACAATTCGGGTTCAACATGAAACTTTATGGCAACAAAAGGAGTAACAAAAAAAAGAGTGGCACCCGAGTATATTAATGTATACACATCAAAATCAAAGACTTTTAACATACCGGTGACGACATCGGGCAACTCATCAACCCCTTGTCTCCCTTGAAGAGCATAGAACCTATTGTGCCTTGGGGCACCACCTTGTTGGACACCTCTCCCTATTGGAACCGAATTAGCACCTTGTGGAAGAACATCCCTACCCTTGTTCCAGTTACGAGGGCAATCCACCGACTTATGCCCCACTTCCGCACAACTATAACAAGCATTAATATCCCTCAAGCATGAGCCACTATGACCCTTACCACATTTTGGACACATAGCATTAAGCACCACACCTCCATCACATTGAGCCCTTGGGTTGTCATTGGTAAACCTACTATTAAGAGCATAAAAAGAGCCTTGGCCTTGATGAAACCGGCCACCTTTGAAACTTTAGAATTTACCATCAAAACGGGCCCGTTTGGCCTCACCACCCCTCCCTTTTCTAAGCTTCTCCCCTTCCAATTGTTCGGCATATGTCATTAGGTAGGGAAACTCTATGTCACTTATCAACATAGCGGCACGACACTCCTCATTAATCAAATTGGATATGCCCATCACAAATTTGTTTATCCTAGACCTTGGGTCGGCAACCAATTGTGGAGCATATTTGGAGAGTTGGTTGAACTTAAGGGCATACTCTCTGATAGTCATGGACCCGTGCTTCAAATTCATGAACTCCATCATTTTGTCCTCCCTAAGCTCAAGAGGGAAGAATCGACTGAGAAATAGTGCCTTAAACTCCTCCCAAAGGATCACATTGTTATTCCCCTTCTCCTCCTTCCATTGAGTAAACCATATTTGGGGTACCCCACTTGAGTTGGTAAGCCGCCAACTCGGCCTTCACCTCCGATCTAACACCCATAATGGACAACACTTTGTGCACCTTATCAATAAATTCTTGAGGGTCCTCATCCACTTTAGACCTATGAAACTCCAATGGGTTCATCCTCATAGAGTCCCTTACCCTAGATGCCGGAGTAGGAGCATGAGGGGCTTGGGCCCCTTGGTTGATTTGATTAGTCATAGCTTGTGCTAACATGGAAATAGCATCCTGGAACTCTTCATGAGCCAGTTGTTCTTCGGGTGTATGAGCTATTCTTCCTCTTAGGATAGGCATGATCTGGCATAGTAAAGAACATTCGTTAGGGGAAAGCCTTACCTTAATTCTATAGAACGACATAGATTAAGATGAAGGTAAAGATTTCTTAAAATGCCTCATAGCCTCTTACTCATAGTCGCGGTGCACTTCACAACCATGAATAAGACTCTAATCGACTTGATGTGTTAGATTTTGAGGAACATTAACAACCTAGTGCTTTGATACCAATTTTGTTCACAATATGGCCCTACGGCCTAAACGTGACACGATGAATGGGGAACCTGGAAGGACCCCAATCAAGCCTCTTACATATCATTACAATCCTTGGTCGTGAAAGCAATTAAACAATAACACGAGAACATAAAATAAGGATAAAGGGCTATAAGAGTCTTTCATAACTTAAAACATATAAGACTCAAGAGAGTCAAAGCTCAAAGAATTATTACATAACTTGTCCACCAACACATCTGAACTAAGAGTTGAGCGACGACCAAGACAATTTTTCCAGGCTCACCCTTATAGTCAAAGCGTACAATAAAAGAAAGAGAGTCTTTGCATAATGTAAGATCAAAGGATATCATCCTCGGAGTTGAGGACTCACCAAACTTACTTCAAAGATAGTACTAGCCATGTAGAGGGGGAAGATGATCATGTGGAGCTCTGGTTCCTACATGGTAACATCATGTGGGCATAGAGTTTGTGTTAGTACATTTGAATGTACTAATTATGTAGGATGCAATGCAACAAGATATTGACAACATAAGCAAAATACGTAAATATAGGCAATAGATGAGCATACTAATAATATGTCATGCATGAATGATGCTTGAAGTAAAACATGCTTATATAGAACATATACATGTGTAGGAAGAGACCATCATCATAGAGCAAGCAACTTAGTACTTGGAATCCAAGGCATGCCACCCACTTGGAAGGTGGATGAGGTACATACCCCTCATCTTTGGTAGTATGGGATTGCCACCACCCGACAAAGTGGATGAGGTACATACCCTCATATATGGTAGTATGAGATTGGCACTACCCGACAAGGTTTATGAGGTACATATCTCTCATATACGGTAGTACGGGATCGCCACCACCCGACATAGTGGATGAGGTACATACCCCTCATATTGGGTATGGTCAACTTGCAATACTATAGATACTATTGATGAAATCAACACATTTATACATTACTTTCCTCATCATAAAGTTACTTGACTCAAAGGTCATGCATTAGATCATTAATAACTCAAGAACCCTAAACCGGACATTTAATAAAACATTTGGTGGGTGTGTAATACTAATATAAAGCTATGTAATTCAAGAGTAAAATCATACAAGAAAACTTGAAGTAAATCAACCCACCAACACTTGGTAATACCCTCATATAATATACATTGAAACCCTTCATCAAATCTCAAAATAGATCTTAGATTCACAACTCAAAACATGCTTAAATAGTCACACTTTTAAGAAACCCCAACATAGTTCATAGTCAAATTTATAATAAGTAAAATCCATAAGTAAATTAACTTAGAAACATACAATTTATGTAAAAAGAAAGGTTGAACACCATGAGTGAAAGGACCCCAATAGTTGAAACTCATATAGCTCAACTTTGGAGACTTCCTTGATGAAGATCAGAATTAGAACTTGAAGGTTGAATGAAATCCTTAGATCTGGAATGAGATTGGGACACTTAAAATTTGGGTGAAATATTTGTCTAAGTGGTAAAGAGGGTTTATGGGAATGTCTTGTATGATATGGGATTGAAAAATGACTAAGTATAGGTGTTTTTATGTATACGAAGGCTTAGTACAAAAACCCCAAAGCCTTAGGCCGAAACTGAAAAACTGACAACAAAATACACTGCTCCGCGATAGGTCTGCATCGCGGAGCCAACTTGAACAACCTCTGGAAGTGAAATTTTTGCGAAAACAAAATTTTACTGTGGTTGCTCTTAAATAGGGGTTAGCCCCATCTCTTACTCAATTTTTCCCCCGATCAAGAATATGAAGTTGGATTTTCCGTATCACACACGAATTTTGAGATATATGCAAAATTATGATTATGGGCATTCCCGAGGCACATCTTCAGGCACTTTTTGGGGTTGTTTCATTACTCAAAGAACTCAATATTTAGGGAGAGAAAACTATAAGATCATATTAGAGAGTATTTGAGAACACATGTGTTTGAATTTTACCTTGAAGGTTTTATTTCTTATTGAAGTTGGATTTTTCTTTTCTTAATTTTATTGCATAAGTGTTCAATTATGTCTTTTCAATTCATAATCCCTGCATCTACACATAGCATAAGTAGCTAAATCTACAACTAGGGTTGTGGGAACCATGAAGTAACAAAGTAGAACTGGATAATTCATGATTCCTGGAAAGTGTATATGCATGTATTAATTAATTTTCTTCGTTTTGCATGTTTTCTAGTGGTGGCCAACATTAGAACCCGCTTAGTATTACTTACTGGACCAAGGTAGTAATGGATAGGAAATGAGACTAACTAATAGGATTCGATTGATGTGTTCTCGTCTAATCAACCAAACCGAGCCAATGGGAAGTTGTACTGCGACTAATAGGTAAGGGTTAGTAATGCAAACTATTGTGATGGGCTAAGTTGCATAGTGAAATTCACCTCTCACCTTTGACCAAAGGGCTTGGTGAACATAACTTACCATCCTGCATGTTATACACTATAAAAGAATTAGGTTATCCGGTGATGCTGAGTTAGGGAATCATGTGAAACACAATACTCTAGTTTCTCTCCATATTGACTTCTCTCTTCTGATTGTTAGTTTAGTTATATTTCTCATTGATTATTGCAACCCCTCCCCCCCTCCCCTGGTGAAGTAAGTTGGTTAATCATTTGGATTGCCAATTGGTGAATTCTCTTGAGTCTACGTATTTCCTGTGGCTTCGACCCTAACCTTTGTTAGGTTGTATTTCTTGACAGTGACCACTTTATCCTCTAAAAAGGAGGTGTAACTTGGGGGACATCAAGATTTTGGCACCGTTGCGGGGGAATAAGGCTATACTTAGTGAATTCATTAGTAATTCGAGTTCTAATCCTTAGTTCCTTTATTTTACTTTTGTTTATTGTTTTTCTTCTTTTTCAGGGTATAAGTGTAGTGTATGTCCAACACTCATAGTCAAGGCAATCCTTTAACTCCATTTGATCTAGAAATCCATAGAACATTGAGAAGAATGGCCCAAGACAACACCAATAATGCGGCCAATGAAACTCTGAGCAGGAATAACATTGAGGATGCTGAGAATGAGAACCTACCTCCTCTGGACGATATTGCTCCACAGCCTCAGGATTTCAATGCCAATGTTTACCAGTGGAATCAGTATGGAGGTGACTGGAGCTATTGTGTTGCGACCACTACCGACAGACACAAAGTTCACAGTCTCAATTGGGTTACTTCAGATACTGCAAAACCATAGGCTATTTGCGAGGTTACTATTGGAGGATCCTCATATACACACCTATATAATGTGGCATTCGACTACAAGATCATGATGGGGATGCATAATCTTTCTATGGATGTTGTGGGACTTCGTATCTTCTCATTGTCTCTTACAGACAATGCAACATTATGGATATCTGAGCTCCACAAGGTTCGATCACCATTTGGGTAGAATTGCAGAGGGCCTTCTTAGCAAGGTACTCTCTTGAATAAAGAAAGCTCAAGTTGGAGGACCAGATCAACAACTTTGAGCAACTTCCTGGAGATTCAATCCTTGCAACATGGGAGCGATTTAATAGATGCTTGAAAAGTGCACAGGACCATAAAATTATAGAGAATGTCCTTGTTGGAAGTTTCTATCAAGCTCTAGATGTAAATAGATGAGCATGTGTTGATACCCTCTTGGGAAGTTTGTTCATAGAACAACTATTCGCAGAAATTGTGGAGTAGCTGGATGTGGTGGCAAAGGCGAACCACGTGTAGGAACCCACGAATAGACATCCAATAAACCATACGGGTACTACTGGTATGAGCTCTGACCAAGCAAAAATAAATGTAGAGACCTTAGGATGCTTGTTCAAAAAAGACCCAATCAAGATGTTAATGATGCAGATGCAAGAGCTAACCAAGCCAGGGGATATTCAGGAATGCCACCACACCAAGTATGGGGGCCACAAGGACGATAATAGGGTTAGTCGCTACGTGTCCCCTCACAATCGTGAGATGGGAATGAGGAATCCCAGAATCGAGGAGATACTTGACTTGTTGTTAAAAAGGGTGGACGCTTCAAGATGAGACTTTGAGGGAAATTTAGTTAGACATTGCTAATATTTACCAGAAAGTTGAAAAACACTAGTCGCAATCAAACAACTCAATCGACAGTTCAGATTGGTGTTATCCCAACTTGGTTAAGTTCAAAGAGGCATGATGACACGCACCATTGAGTTGGATATAAAGAATACTGATGGGCATAGGATGAAGGCATATTTTGGTGAGCGGAGTATCCCTAAACATGCTACTGGTGTTGATAAGGGAGCACAAAATCTTGAGGAAGTTTGAGTACTCATGCCATCTATGTCATGTCATGACAATAAATCAGACGCTGCTTGGGAGGCAACCCAAGGAACACTGGAGCTTAGGCGCCCAGGTATGCTTTTTGACCTCTTATGTGTTTGATTTGATTTTATACATTGGAGGCAATGAACATCATTTTTGATGGGGTGTAGGTAGTTATGGGCCTTAATGAAGTTGAGTAGCTTAGGTTCATAACTACCCCAATTTTTGATATTGGGGTTTTCTTGCCTGTGTTCTTTTTCCCTGTGGATGTATACTTTTTGTTGAACCACACTTTAGGATGTTTAGATAGTATTTATAGCATATAGTACCAATATTGGTGGCATAAAGCATGTTTTGTGTTTTATTTGAAAAAATTATATCCACCAAAATTTTTGATTAAGTAGTTAGATAGCAACCATATATGTTTAGGTGTGTGACAATGTCTGTTCTGATAAGTGAGGATATATTGAGATAAAAAGCACGATCTGAGAGTCTTTTGTTGATAATGTATGCAATGCCATGTGAAAGTGAGCCTAATTTGATAACATTCATGTGTTTTGTGCTAATTCAGAACTTGTCCTGTTACTCTAAGTTAGATCGTAGATTTTGTGGATTAGAAAAGGATCTTAGGGCATTGTTCTTAATTGTCCACCTAGCCTAAAGTGACCAACCAAAACTGTGATATAATCCCTTGTTCCTAATGTTTGAGCCTGACATGTACCTATTCTTTGAAACACCTGATTAACTTAGCCTTGTTAGTTGTAAAATCCTAAAATTGGCCTTGGTCCTTCCTTTAACATTGTGCACCTTGACTAGGCTATAAACCTAAGTTGAGGGTGGCTACCAAAAGTGGCCCTGGTTCTGAGGAAGGATATTGTGCACCTTAATACCAGCCAAAAGCATAAGTTGAGGGTGGGTGGTGTAAGGGGGGAAACAAAAATGAGGGATGAGTTAGTGATACAGAGAAAAAGGGAAAAACCATGTACTGGGTGCAAGAAAAATAAGTAACGCCCTAATGTAAGCTAAAAAGCAAAATGAAGTGTAGAAACAAGGCAAAAAGTTGAAAAATGTGAAGAAAGCACCCAGAAAAGCTTGAAGTCGGAAAAAGGGAGAATAAGGTGAAAATTGTGGTGGCAAATGGGCGGGTTGGATCAAATTTGGGCAGGTTGAAAATGGGTCAATATACAATGGATAATAATTCAAACCCACCCATATATTAAATGGGTAAAAATGGGTTGGGTAAAATACTGGTTTACCCATATTTTAATGAGCAAATAGTACTCTACTTTAAAATTCAATACGGATAAAATAATTTAATGAAAAACATTTAAAATATTTTATTTAATTGTATTGTATCATAAAATTAAATTCTACACCCAATGCACGATTTGACTTTTAAATTGGGATTCGATCCCGTTTCCAAATTAATCATATGACCCAACTTTTAACGAGAGCTGACATACAACTTTTGACTCGAAATCCAATTTCGACGCTCGAACTGAGAGGGGGTCAAATGTTGGATTGGGATAAAAAATAATATTTTTAAAATTTGAATTTTTTTAAAATTCAACTTTCAGTTTTTCTCATATTGATTTTATACTTATAAGTTATAACCTTAATATGTAGTGGCTCATTCTGTTGGGTATTCTAACCGTAGAAAGTTTTTCAACCTCATTTACAATTTTTATGATAAAATTTGAATTTTTTATAAAGAAAAAAGATTTTATAAAAAAATTAATTTTCTCTAGGCATGGAAGGGTGGGGGGTTGAGGGCTTGTGGAGGGATCATGATATTAGGTGGAGTATGAAAAGAATTGTAATTTGCAATTGGAGGAGAGTTTTGACAAATATTTTCCTACTTTTTATAGCTAATTATTTTTCTTAAATTTGAAGAAAATAAGTTTATTTAAATTTATATTTTGAAAATATTTAAGTCAACAAAACATAAAAAATTAGAAAACATAACGAATTTTGAGTGAGAAGAAGTTAAAAGTTTAACCCATTTGATTAAATCATAGTTTACCCATGAATACCCATATTTCTATGGGTTGAATATAATTTTATACCCATATTTTACCCATGTAAAAACGTCACTACCCAAACTACTAAAATATGGGCAGGTTGAGCGGGTTACCAAAATATGGGTTCATTTTGCTGGCACTAGGTGAAAATAACAGAGTTGGTAGGGCAGAAGTGTAGGAAAACGTAGTGTCAAGGAGGACCATTAGTCACTATTTTCCCATAATATAATACCAAAGCCAATGAGCCTACATTATAAGCCTAGAAAGTCCTAAAGTGATCCTAGTCTAGTTAGTTGAAGGTTTGAATGAGTATACAAGAACGCCTATGGTATTAGATATTATGCATGACTATTTGTTGTGAGAGTGAGTGATTCTGCATAGTCCCACGGTTAAGCATGAAGAAATCATTGACTGTCAAATATGAGACTTCTTTCTATGAGGGCACTTGTATTGCATTGTTAGCACTAGACTCATTTAGTGATTGTGGACTGTTTATAATCCCTTGCTTGTCATAGTTGTGTTGTCACATGCACTAGATTGTATTGATTTGCTAGATAACTAAATGATCCTGGTTGAAAAAGCTAGTGTGGGTGTCCGAGTCTAAGATTTATGTGATGTATGCGATTGGGTAGAGGTCTGTGTGTTACTGTATTATCTATATAGATTGAGTCCATCGCTTGAGGACAAGCTACAATTTTAAGTTGAGGGTATTGATGTACTGCAAAAATACAACACTTTTGATGCTTAAAACTTGAAATTTTGTATGTTCTCGATGCGATGTTAGTTGGTTTTTTATGTGTTTTTGTGTTTATGTTTGCAGGATTATAGGTTGGTCTTGATTTTGGGAAAAATTGCAGAAATTGTTGAGTTTTGCTATCATACGAGACCATTTACAGGCTGTAGATCATTCTACGAGCCGTAGGGTGGTTTTGTGGATAATACTAGTGAGGGGCTATTTTCTGAAGTTTATTCTACGAATATGTAGACGAGTCGTAAAGAATTTTATGAGTCGTAGAAGAGGGTTCATGCCTTGAGGATCAGAGACTTCGACTTTCAGGAATTTCATCACAAAATATGCCTTTACGAGTCGTAAATCACTTTACGAGTTGTAGAAGGGTGTCGTAGATTTGAAGTCCAAATTTCTAGCAACTGAGTACAAGACCCCGATTACGGGCCTGGAATGCAATGCAGCCCGTAAAACACCTTTCGTATGGTGTGCCGACCAGTTCTCCTATTTTATTTTGGACTTGAATTTTAGTTATTATAACTAGATTTTTAAGGTTATTTTTCATAAGTTTTCACCTAATACTCAAGAACTCAATATTTAGAGAGACAAAATTGTATGATCATATTGGAGAGCTTTTGAGAACACTTGTGTTTGAATTTTACCTTGAAGCTTGTGATGCTTATTGAAGTTGGATTTTGTTTGTTTTAAATTCTATTGCTTAAGTGTTCATTATATCTTCTCAATTCATAATTCTTGCATCTACACATACCATGAGAAGCTAAATCCACAACTAGGGTTGTGGGAACCATGAAGAACTAACAAAGTAAAACTGGATAATTCATGATTCTTGGAAAGTGTCTATGCATGTGTCAATTAGTTCTCTTCATTTTGCATGTTTTCTCGTGGGGTACAACATTAGGACCCGCTAATGTTACTGGCTAGACCAAGGTAGTAATGAAAAGGAAAAAAGATTAATTAACGGGATTTGATTGATGCCTTCTCGTCTAATCAACCAAAATGGGCCAAGGGAAGGTTGTACTGCAACTAATAAGTAAGGTTTAGTAATTCACACTATGGAGATGGGCCAAGTCACATAGTGAAATTCACCTCTCACCTTTGACCAAAGAGCTTGGTGAATATAACTTACTGTCCTACATGCAATTACCTAGAAAAGAATTAGGTTATTCGATGATACTGAGTTGGGAATCGTGGGGAGTACAATACCCTAGTTTCTCTCCATATTGACTTCTTTCATGTTATTGTTAGTTTAGTTATATTTCTCATTGCTTATTGCAAACCCCTCCCCTCTCCCCCCTCGGGGAAGTAAGTTGGTTAATCATTCGGATTGCAGATTGGTGAATTCTCATAAGTCTATGTATTCCCTATGGGTTTGACCCTAACCTTTGTTAGGTTCTATTTCTTGACAGCGATCACTTTATTCTCTAAAAAAGAGGATAACTTGCGCGACATCATAAAACGTAGCTCATATCTCAGTTGAATCAAATAAACAATAATCTGAAAAACCCATAATTAATGTAAGCTCAATTTCATAAAATCAAGTGAAAAAAGTTTAGGATCTTCATTGTTGAAAGGGACCATGAGTCCTTCCCACATACCTTAGTTCACCAAGAAGAATTTGATGAAGAAGAGAGCCTTTCCTTAATCCCCAAGCTAAGCCTTCAGTAGTTCACTTGAGAGAGTTCTTAAGAGAGAGCTTAAGTAAATTCTAAGTGTTGAATGAATTTGAATAAGAGAAGAAAAGTATAGGTCATTTGAATGTCTTAAGATTGGATAGAAAGTTACAAAACACCTTTAGGAGTAGCTAAAATTACAAGAACATCATTAATGAAACAGAGTCAAGAATGTGCCAGGGGTCCCGTACCAAGGTCACATAGACCGTGTGGCCCTTTTGTGGTACCATACTCAGTAAAATTAGCTAAATTCTCGCTGACAAAGTTCCAAGACGACGATTCCATCTTAGAAAATTTTTACACCAACGCTCATATGGAGCACCTCATGACCCGTGTAGGGGTCACACGGTCCGTGAGAGGTTCATGTGTAACAATCCTTGGCCAAAATATGGTTTTCAAGGCCAAGGCCACTCACACGAGCCACCACACAACCCATAGAATGCCACACGAACCGTGTAGGCTTCATGTGGTGTGTGCCTTGGTCTTAAACTCCAAAATTAAGGCCGACACTATAGTCACAAGGACAACTGTCACCTCAAGGCTCCTCCACACGACCTGTGGTGTGTCAGATGGCCCATGGAGGTGCCAACGAGGAGTTACCTTGGTCAAAAACTTTTTGGAACCAAAATCCAAGCACCATTAAGGTCATACAATGTCCTGGTCCTTACATCATAATATCGTCATTGAATATGCTAGAACAATGCTTGAAAAAGGCTTGACTTGAACATGAAACATCCAAACACAAGAGTAAAAAGCATATTTAATCACTTGAAAATCATAAAGCCATTAAAAACTGATATGAAAACATTTTTAAATCATTCAAGACATATTTAAATCATTTTTATGTGCACACATATATGCATGTCATGTCATGAAACTCAAGAGTGAAAGAATTATGAACACTTGGAATAGGAAGAACCTAATACCTTAGGCTTTGGTAGATTGGAAAAGATGGGGATATCTCTTAATCACGTCCAACTTCGCCTTCGATGCAACACTCTCCACATGTTAATTTCTCCAAAGCACTTTAACCGAAGCCACTTCCTTCATGCTAAGCCGCTTTACTTGCCTATCCAAGATCTCGACCAGAACTTCTTCATAAGACAAATTCTCCTCTACCTCAACACCTTCCAAATGCACAATGGTACTAGGATCACCAATCAAATTCCTCAACATAGACACATGGAAAATCAAGTGAATAGAACTCAAATCCAAAGGCACAATCTATAAGCCACATTCCTAATCTGCTTATCAATCTCATAAGGACCTACATATTGGGGACTTAACTTGCCCTTCTTACCAAAACACATCTCCCTTCATGGTTGAGACCTTCACATATACCCAATCACCAACATGAAACTCAAGATCCCTCTTGCTTACATCCGAATAAGATTTTTGTCAACTTCTGGACTCTTTTCAACCTTCCCCTAATCAACTTCACCTTCTCCATAGCCTCCAATACCAAATTCGGGCTAACCAAAGACATCTCTCCCAATTTAAACCATCCTATCGGAGATCTACATCTCCTACCATACAGATTCTCAAACAGAGCCATACCAATGCTAGCATGAAAGTTATTGTTATAAGCAAACTCGGTAAGTGGTAGATGATCATCCCAATTACCCTTGAACTCCAACACACAAGCCCTCAACATGTCCTCCAAAGGTTGAATTGTCCTGTCAGCTTGTCCATCCGTTTGAGGATGAAAAGCAGTACTTAACTTAACCTTGGTGCCAAGTCCTCTTTGAAATGATCTCCAAAAGTGAGAATTAAGTAAATTGGGTGCCACAATTTGATATGATTGCACACCATGCAACCTCATTAACTCTTGGATATAAAACATTGCATAATCCTCGGCACTAAAGGTGGTCTTGATCAATAGGAAATGAGCTGATGTAGTCATCCGATCAATAATAACCCAAATTAAATCAAATTGCTTCGGCTGCGGGGTAAACCAACTATAAAATCCATGTTCATATCTTCCCACTTTCAAGTAGGAATCTCAATATCTTGGGACAAACCACCGGGCCTTTGATGCTGCACTTTCACTTGTTGACAATTAGGACATTTAGATACAAACTTGGCTATATCTTTCTTCATACCATGCCACCAATACACTCCCTCAAATCCTGATACATTTTGGTGGATCCCAAGTGAATAGAATAATGAGAGTTATGGGCCTCACTCATGATCACCTCCCTAAGATCATCAACATTCGGAACACATAACTTATCTTGATGTCGAACACGTAACCAATCTTAATATCGATGTACACTATCTCCCTCTTGGGAGAAATCCTCTATATTTTTTTTCAGCAACTAACTTTTTCAACTCAACCAATGAAGAGTCTAAATCTTATTTAGCCTTGACATCAACAACTACAGAAGATTCAGCCCCATTCTGAACGTGAATACCACTTTCATTACAGCCGAACAATCTAACTCCCTAGACAAACGATGTACGTACTTTGCGAAATACTTCTTCCTTTCATCAACATGATCCACGCTCACCATAGACAACCTACTAAGAATGTCGGCTACAATATTTGCCTTGTCAATATGATATTGAACACTCATGTCGTAGTCCTTAAGGACTTCTAACCATCTTCTTTGCCTCAAGTTAAGATCCTTTTGGGTGAACACATCCTGCAAACTCTTGTGATCGGTGAAAACATTAACATACACCCCATACAGGTGGTGTCTCTAAATCTTCAAAGTAAAAAGCACTGCCACTCATTCAAGATCATGGCTCGGGTAGTTATGCTCATGCACCTTCAATTGCCTTGATGCATAAGCTATCACCTTAGCATGTTGCATAAACAGATAACCCAACCTAATTCGAGAAGCATCATAATAGACCACAAACCCATCTAAACCTTCTGGTAGAGTCAAAATAGAAGCCAATATAAGTCTATCTTTTAAAGTCTCAAAACTCCTCTCACATTCACCTGACCATACAAACTTGTCCTTCTTTTGAGTCAACCTGGTCATTGGAGATGCAATGGATGAGTAGCCTGTAACAAATCTTCTATAATAAGCAGTCAAACTAAGAAAACTCAGAATATCCGAAGGAGTCAATGGGCTAGGCAATTCTTCACAGCCTCAGTCTTCTTCGGGTCAACCTTAATAACATCACCGGATACCACATGTCCATGAAAAGCTACTTCACCCAGCCAAAACTCACTTTTGCTGAACTTAGAATATAATTTCTTCTCCTTCAAAGTCTGAAGAACCAATCGCAAATGATCCATATGTTCCCACTCATTTCGAGAATAAATAAGGATATCATCGATGAAAACAACCACAAAACTATCAACAAATGGCTTGAACACCTGATTTATAAGTTCCATAAACACAGCTAGAGCATTAGTCAAAACAAACAACATCATAACAAATTTAGAGTGCGCATATCTAGTCCGAAAAGCCATTTTGGGTATCACTCTCTATCCTTCAACTGATGATAACTAGAACGGATGTCAATCTTTGAGCAATGGGTGGCTCCTTGAAATTGATCAAAAACGTCATCGATCCTTGACAACGGATATTTATTCTTGATGCTTACCTTATTCAACTATTTATAATAAATGCAAATTCGTAGAGACCCATCTTTCTTTGTTACGAATAACATCGGAGCACCCTATGGCGATGTATTTGGCTTAATGAAACCTTTCTCCAACAAGTCCTTTAATTGATGTTTCAACTCCTTCAATTCAATTGGTGCCATATGATAATGAGGAATAGAGATAGGTTGAGTATCTGGGAGAAGATCTATGCCAAAGTCTACTTCCCTTTTGGGAGATACCGGGCATATCTTCGAGAAGTACATTCAGAAAATCATTACCCACTGAAACTGAATCAAGAATAGGTGACTTAGACTCCACATCTTTAACCCTCATAATATGATAGATACATCCCTTAGAAATTATCTTTCAGGCCTTGGGGTAGGAATTAAACCGACCTTAGATAGCAGAATAATATCCTTCCATTCAAGGACAGACTCATCCGGAAATTGGAACTTGACCTTCTAGGTTCTACAATCTATATAGGCATATGAGGCATGCAACCAATCCATCCCGAGAATAATATCAAAATCAAATATCTCAAGTTCCAAAAGATTATACGAAATGACTTTATGCAAAATAGAGACAGGAAAACCCCGTTGAACTCTTCGGTCAATAACAGATTCACCCACTGGAGTGTAAACTGAAAAATGCTCCTTAAGAATTTCGAGACTCAAACCAAACTTAACAACCATGAGAGGAGTTACAAAAGATAAATATGCAATCGGATTAAGTAAAGCATAAGCATCAAAATCAAAGACTTTTAAAATACTAGTCTCAACATCTAGAATCTCCTTCACTTCCTGTCGGGCATGTAAAGCATAAAACTTGTTGTTCTTGGGGGCACCACCTATGCAGCTTTCTGATGACCTTGAACTCCTTGGGCCACTTGACCCTTACCTTTCTAGATAGCTTTGAGACAATCTGCAACCTTGTGGTTCTTATCACTACACCCATAGCATGCACCCAAATCTCTCCAACAAGTACTGAGTAATTCTTCCCACATGTAGTACACTGAGGAGGCTTTGGCCAAACTCCAACTTGTGCCTTGGGAGGAGGAACCCTAGCATTGGCAACCTTGAATTAGAACCTTGGCCCTATTGAAAGCGACCTTAACCACCATCACTCTTGGAGTTGGAGAACCCACCATTATAACGGGTCCTCTTAGAATCATGCATCCTCTTCTCCTTGAGATTTTCTCCTTCAATCTGTTCAGCATATGTCATGAGACATTGTAAGATATTCTTTCATAACCAAATCAAAGATCCCAGAAATAAACTTGTGCATTCTTGCACGGGGGTCAGCCAATAGCATAGGAGTATATTTTGAGACCTTTGTGAACTTCAGGGGATAGTCCCTCACATTAATACTACCCTATTTGAGGTTGATACATTTTGTCATCTTAGCCTCCTTAAGTTCAAGAGGGAAGAAACGACCCAAAAAGGCCAACTACATCACCACGACCCTTTCCATCAACCATTATGTATACCACACTTAAGCCACATCTTTCAGCTGATAAGCAGCTAACACCACTTTCTCCTCAAAAGTGACTCCCATAACAGTCAACACCTTGAAGAGTTCATCAATGAACTCTTGAGCATCCTCATTAGCCTTTGACCCATAGAACTCCAGAGGATTCATCCGGGTAAAATCTCTCACCCTAGTAGCCAGAGTCAGATTATGGGAAGGATAATTTCCTGCCTAGCCTGGTAGAAACCACCTGGGCCAGCTTACTAATAGAAGTACGAAATTCACCATTAGTGATCGGCTCTTCCATAGGCCCTTGAAGAACTTGGTTCGCGTTGGCTGAGGGCTATCTTTGTAGGGAATCTCTTCATGGAGGTATCTTTTGTAATGTAGCAAGGACATCATTAGGATTAGGAAACCTTAATACATGGTCCAAAGCACAACATAAGACATGAAGAAGTGAGATAATTCCTAGAACACCATCATAGCCTCCCACTTATAGATATGGTGCACTTCAAACCTATGAATAGGACTCCACTCGAGGCTGCATGTTGGACTCTGAGAATAATTTATAAAACTAGTGCTTTGACACAAAGCTTGTCATAATATGGACCTAGGATATAGGAGTGACATGGTGAATGAGAAATCGAGAGTCCCGAAACAAGCCTCAAAGTATCCATATTCACATCATTGGTTTGAAAGCATATAACAAGGAAGTAAACACATAATTCTAAGGGACGAAAAAATATGATTCACGCTATGGAGATATTATAGGGATATGGATTTGCATGGATTCACATAACATATAGTACATAAGAACTAAGAGGCAGGTAAATATGACTCACTCTATGGGACAAAATGAGACGTAGAATCTTCTACATTTTCACATTATAAGACATTGTATCATATCATAATCAAATCATAATAACCATATCCAATAGATATCCATAACCATATTCATAATATCCAAGTAGCATAATGTAATATATATCCGTACAAGAGTCTCCAGATATATAAAAGCGCCTCTAACCATAGAGTAGGACGGGGTCAAGACATTTCTTGGGCTCACCTAAAAGAAAATAGCATAAACGGAACAAACATAAGGTAGATGAATGATGGCTTGTCCTTGGAAGGTAGGACTCACCACAATAACTTCTCAAACTCTGAACTAGCCGTCAAACGGTGGATAAATGTGGTCTCCAGTCCATACATGGTTAGATCATGTACGCAAAAATTATGTGTTAGTATGTTTGAATGTACTAAGTATGCGAGCATGCAATGTATATGAACTTATTAAACCTACATGCAATGTTAGATGATAAGGGCACATATATAGAAATAGATATATAGCAAATAAGAGTAATATAACAATATGTCATGAAACTCATGATTCATAAAATGCCATGATACTTATATAAAAAGGGGATGAGACCTCAACCGACATATAAGACCAAGCAAGCTATTATTTGGAATCTCGATGTTATCCCCACACTGAAAAAGAGGTGGTCTACTGTCCAAAGGTAAATCATGCTTGTCCATACGCGCCTTCCATTTTGGAGAAGTAACATTCCTTACGGGTCTTCCATTTTGGATAGGATTCTAACATTTTATCATATTGTATCATAATTTTTAACCACACCTTATGGGCCTCCCATTTCGGTGAGGTGTTACCATATCAAATACCTATGCTGGCACAGAATTCAAGAGAGAGGAAGAGTATCCTTAGGGATAGCCCTGACGTCTCCAATCTCATCGATGCTAATTTATGATCCCACAAGATTACATATATGTATACATGCTTTCAAGAAAGAGGTGCAAGTCATTTCAAATTATTTTGATGCATAGTTGGGCTTAAAAGCGACATATTCTTTATAATCAGTCATACTTGGGATAAAAAGACAAATCCTAGTTCATATCATACTTTTCATGCATAGGAATAGCTTATTTACAATATTAATATGGTATAAAACATCCAATATGCTCAAAGAGCCAATATCATAGACATTTATGATTACATTCTTGTCATAACCATATTATGAGCTTAACTCACTGAATTATTTTCAATAAAACCACATGTGAGCTTAACCCATCGATAATTTTCATCAAAATCCAATGCTCATGTATGCATATGCCATGAATGATATGTGAATAGCAATGGACAATAGAGATTCAATCTTAAATCAACAGTTCAATACAAAATTCAAGTAAATCCATAAGTTAAATCTGCATTCAAATCACAATTTAAATTACCCATGCTTAGATCAAACTTTAAAGGAAAAATACATATTCAAATCTACGTAATATTCATGCAATTCAATATACTAGGACTTAAATCATATTTATATCAATAATAAAACATAGCCCATGTCTCGATTGAATCAAATAAATAATAATCTTAAAAACCCATAATTAAAGTAAGCTCAATTTCATAATATCAAGTGAATCAATCGCATATACCTTAGTTCACCAAGAAGAAACAAGAATAATTTAATGAAGAAGAGATCCGTTCCTTAACCACCAAGCTAAGCCTTCACTAGTTCACTTGAGAGAATTCTTACGAGAGAGCTTGAGTAAATTCTAAGTGTTGAATGAATTTGAATGAGAGAAGAAGAATATGGGTCATTTGAATGTCTTAATATAGGATAGAAAGTCACAAAAGACCATTAAGAGTAGCCAAAATACAAGAATGCTATTAATGAAATGGAGTCAAAAATATGCCAGGGGTTTGTTGTCCTCCCGTGGTACCATACTTAGCTAAATTCTCGCTGATGAAGTTTTGAGATGATGATCCCATACATAAAAAATTTTCACACCAACGCTCATATGGAGCACCTTATGACCCGTGTAGGGGTCACACAGTCTGTGAGAGGTTCATATGTAGTATGCTTTGGCAAAATTGTGGTTTTCAAGGCCAAGGCCACTCACATAGCCACCACACTACCCATAAAGTACCACACAGACCTTATGGGGTTCATGTGGTTTGTGCATTGATCTTAAAATCCAAAATTAAGGCCAACACTCTACACACAAGGTGAGTAACACGGCCCCTGGAGATGCCCACAACGTGTCACCTTGGTTAAAAGTTTTCCGGAACCAAAATCCAAGCACCATTAAGGTCATACAACATTCGGGTCCTTACAGATACATAGATAGCTCTTTTAGGGTCTGATATTCTTTATTCAAAAAACTTCAAAAAAATATTTTTGTTAGAATCATATTTGACATGGTTTGTGCCAACATAATTAAAATATGCATATGGAAGAACAATCTATACAATAAAAAAGGTTGATTTCATGGTAAACTATAGATTCTTTTGGTGTCTCTTTTATTTACTTTTGTTACACTTGAATGTAATCTCTTGCATGTATGCAGGATTTGAATAAAGTCATGCTCATTATTTTATGTGCATTGTATAATGAGCTTTTAATTAAGTTCAATTGTGCTGTATTGTTGATCTAGAACTTGGTTTGAATGTAGTCAAGGCCAAATTCTGAGCAATGTTCTATTTGGAAAATGATTATAGGTTTTCTTTGACCTGTTTTTGTCTTTCAAAGCCTATCAAATGACATTAATCTTTGGTGTATCCTGCTTTGAGCCTAAAGCCTTTTTTTTGGACAAGCACATTTCAACTTATACCTATCCTGTCACAACCCAAGCTAGACTGTAGGTTTTGACACAACGATTAGGGATCCTGTCGCAATTCCAATCAAGCTTCTTAGCATATCATAAGCATTTGTAGGCAATGAATCACAATCATAAAGCCGAAACTAGAATTTTGACATAGAAGCTAAGAACATAAGAGAGTAAAAGAAGTGTTGAGCAATATAAGTCTTATTACATCATGTCCAATGATGCCTCTAAGTACTATACTAATCAGGGGCTAAGACATATCTCTAAATCACCCTCAAAGAAAGTGTAACAAGTCTCAAAGTATCTCAATGACATAAGTTAAAAGCTAGAAGTACTAGGTTGACCCCCGGTCATAGGACTTATCAATAATCTACAAATGGATGCTGAATTTAACCAAGATGATAAAGAGGAAGTTGGTCGCCCGCTACTACATTGTAATATAATGTGGACATAAAAGTACGCATTAGTACGTTTGAATATATTAATTATATAGGTAATGAAATGCATAATAAGTCATAATGTACAAGTAACCATCTTAAATAACATGGTAAAAGAGTAGTGGATTCTTAAGTAGACATACATGAAACCAATGCGTAAGTTCATCTTAAGGACATCATGCAAAAGTTAGAAATTAAGGGGTTGTTTGGTACAAAAATGAATAAAATAGGGATTAATAATGCTGGGATTAGCAATGTAGGAATTAACAATACAAAGATTAGTAATGTAAGAATTATTTTTTATCAAGTGTTTGGTTCATTACTTCCCATATAATCTTGTGCTTAGTTTAAAACTTTACAAAAATTTCTTTCCAATTATATATTTGAATTATTATGAAAATTTCATTTCATGCAATTCGGTCACAATAGATTATTTTATTGTGGCTTCTAACTAGCTAGGAGAACAACAATCTTGTATCATGTTTGCTATTTCTTACTTGAGTTATTTGAGGATAAATAATTGTGATCTTAATAAATTAATCACTCATAAAACGCCAATTTTCAAAATCGAAGAGGTGCTATACAATTATAAAAATGAACAAACCATATTTATTTACACATAGAAAGTTGCAAGTTGTAATTTTAATATGGAGTTTATATCTTAAAAAGTTATTCAACTATGAGAATTTATCTAACATGGTCATTGCACATTATGATACACTTAATTAGGCCTTTATATCAACTAAATTAATTATAAAAAATTGACATGTCAAATATTTTTTTTAGTATAGTATGTAAATATGTACTCAAAAAATTAATAAAATTTAAATTTGACATAAATTTATTAATTTTTTATATTATGAAAATATAAATCTGCAAATAAATAAAATTCGTAAGCTAATTTATTTAAATAAACTTACAAGTATAAAATTACAAATAAAAAATATAAAATTAAGAACGTAGAAATAATGCAAAAGAATTTGAGGAATATTTTTGTCTTTACATATCTAATCTCATGGTATTAGCTAATACCACCAAATGAAAGGTATTAGTTAATACCATGTAGGGTGTATTTACTAATACATGGATTAGTTATACACAAGCATAAAGTCCTACCAAACATGGTATTAAATAATACCACAAATAATGGATGAATTATTTTGTCCAATTCCTCCTACACAACGGCCCCTAAGAGTAGTCAATAAATTATCATAAAATCACACATACATGGGAAGTAACCATATCCAACAATAAGACCATGCGAGTTATAAAATGGAATTTCAATATCTACCCGTACATCGGAGAAAAGGGAGCCTTACTTGCAAAGGTAAAACTTCTATCTCGCTAAGCGAGTGCCATAAACTTTATGAATCCACTAGCAAAATCATATTGGTAATCATATAAATACTATGGTAGCACATAGTTATGAGGCTAGAAGCTTTATATAATGACCCTTTAGGTCGAACTCCTACCTCAAGCCTCATTAGGTGCTAAGTTAACATCCCACGCAATATATATAACATAGACATAACATCACACTTTTCATAAATCATAATACATACTTGTCTTAATTCATAGGCTTAAGATAGATCATACTTCGTAGAATCACATTCATAAAGTAGCTCATTTCACAGTAAGTGTGTTGGTGTAAAGTTGGAGGGTATGCCCTTATCATCCTTACCATATTCATAACTTGTGTAAAGTGGGAGGTGTGTTGCTATCATCATCGTACCTTACGTAACATACTTGAACACTTATAATCACATGATCATGAATGAGGGTAAAAGAAAGAATTTCAATCAATTGACTAGTAATCATGTAGTTACGACATTCATGCATAATCATGTAGAATAGGATCATTTGGACCAACATTAAAAGACCCACATGTAACTTCGTGAAGCCTTAAGTAGACTAAGTGAGAAATTTCTCATAAATCATCAAAATCATGCAATTGGAGAATAAATCATGCTAAATCAGAAAAATAAATAATAATAGAAACTCAATTCATGAAATTAGAGGAGAATTCAATAGACCCATAAGACAATATTTAAGAACTAGCTAAATTAGAGGAGAATTCAATAGACCCATAAGACAATATTTAAGAACTAGCTAAATTAGAGGAGAATTCAATAGACCTATAAGAGAATATATAAGCACTAGCTAGCAACATAGAGAGTTCATGAAGAAAATTCATGCAATTCTTACCAATCTATGTCAAAATAGGCTAAATACTATATAATCATGACTCTTGTAAATAGCTAGAAGTTGAAAGGACCCATGAAATACACATATTTAGAATTGGATGATGTTGAAGAAATTAATGGAGCCCCATAAAAGGAAGGTTTCCGTGGATGAAGGCCTACATACATTAGGGAAGAAGCCACAAGAATCTTGAAGATATTGCTGAAATATTTGGTGAAGAGCTTGATGGAATCCTTGGGGAATCAATGTCGGTGTCCTGGAAAGGGAGATGTCTTGGAATTTAGGAAATAGGGTTAATGAGGAAGTAAATTAAAATTTTTGGATATTTGAAAGAGTAAGTTTCTAGTCCGTAAGTGATTCAAGTTCATTAATCTATAAATTGAAAAAAAGTCCAACATACCCCTATATGAAAATAAAAATTGAGTAATAGTGGTTAACCCAGTTCGCGATGCAGAAGGGCTTCGCCAGATTTTATTTTTTTAAGTGAATTGAATTTTAATTAGATTATGGCCGATTCGAACGTCAAAAAATTTTAAACCATCCTGAAGCAGGTCTGCGACAGAAATGGAAAGAAATCGATAAGAGTATCACTCAATCATATACACTTTCACTTTTCATGTAGTGCTTTTAACCCCTTTGTTCCTCTATAAGACTTGACAGATGCAATTTTCTTACTCAATATTTTAACTTGTCAATCCAGAATCTCAATTGAGACTTCTTCATAGGTCAAATTTTCTTCAATACTTAAATCATCCAAGGGTACAATGGCAATGCCCAGCACTAAAAGTAGGCTTGACTGGTATAATATGGGATGATTTAGTCATTTTATCCACTATTTTCAAATTGAATTATATTACTTTCATTATGATGTAAACCCATTCCAAAGTCCATATTCACATCTTCCCACTTCCAAGTAGGAATTTCAATATCTTGCGCTAAGCCTCATGGACGTTGGTGCTCAACTTTCACTTATTAACAATTAGTGCATCTCATCACAAATATTATTATATCCTTCTTCATTCTATTCCACCAATACACTTTCCTTAAATCCCTATGCATTTTTGTAGATTCAAGATGTATGGAATATGAAAAGTTATAGGCTTAATTCAAATTCATGCCTCCTAGGCCATCAAAATTTAGAACACATAACTTGCCTTGATAATAAAGTACACTGTCTCCCCCTTGTGAGAAAATCTCTACCTTCTTTTTGGCAACCAATTTCTTCAACTCAACTAATGTTAGATCGATCTCTTGCTTTGCCTGGACATCTACTACCAACGATGATTCAGACCCATTTTGTACATGAATAGCACCACCATTAGAATCACTCAATCTTACACCCAATAAGGCCAAATGGTGCGCCTATTTCACCAAATGTTTCTTCCCATCATCAATACGAGCCACACTATCCATAGACATCCTACTAAGTGCATCGGCTACGATATTTGTCTTGATCAAATGTTACTACACACTCATGTCATAGTCTTTAGAAGCTCAAGCCACCTTCTTTCCCTTAAATTCATGTCTCTTTGGTTAAACACAAATTTCAAACGCTTATAAACTGTTCTAGTTGATAAATACATCCACATGTACCCTATAAAGATAATGACACTGAATTTTTAATGAAAAGATAATCACCACTATTCAAGATCATGAGTTGGATAATTTCATTCATGCACCTTCAATTTTCTAAAGGAACATGCTATGACTTTAACATGTTACATGATGACACATCCTGAACCAACACATGAGGCACTATTATAAACCACAAACACACCCAACCCTTTTGACAATGTCAAAATAAGAGTTTATGTAAGATGATTCATCAAATTTTGGAAACTTTTCTCACACTCAGTCAACCATTGGAACTTCACTTTCTTTTAGGTCAATCTAGTCAAAAGGCGACGCAATGGATGAAAATCCTTCAACAAACGTTCCATAATACCCGAGCAAATCCAACAAGCTTCTAATGTTCGAAGGAGATAATGGTCTAGGTCAATTGTTCATCGCTTCTGCCTTTTTTAGATCAACCTTAATACGTTCACCGAACACAATGTGACCAAGAAAATTTACCTCCTTCAACCAAAACTCACACTTGCTCAACTTCACAAATAATTGTTTATCTCTTAAAGATGCAATACAATATCAAGTGACCCATACGCTCCTCATCACTTTGAGAATAAATTAATATATCATCGATAACCACCACTACACACATATCTCGATATGGTTTTAAAACCCAAATCTTCAAACCTATTATCACGACCCAAACTAGGGCCTAGACGTGACACGGGGAATGGGGAACCCGAAATGACCCCAAACAAGCCTCTGAGCATATCATACACACATCCTTGGTCGCAGAAGTGAGATAAATAATAAGAGAAAACATAAACAAGGGAAATAGGGACTAAGGGAGAGAGTTTAATACCTAAATGACATAGGTGAGTTAAAAGTCAAGTATAATACATAACTTGTGCATCAAGACCTCCAGACATATAACTTAGCAGGGGCCAAGACAAGCAACCGGGCTCACCCTCATAGTAATGACCATAAGTATTCTGAAATATACAAGATGTAGTCTAAGCATAATCATTTTAGAAAATAGATATTTCCCTTGGACATGAGAACTCACCAAAGCTAACTTGAACAATCTGTCTAGCCACTTGAACGGGAATCAATGGGAACTCCTGTTCCTACATGGTAATATCATGTAGGCATATAGTTTGTGTTAGTATGTTTAAATATACTAAGTAGGTCAGATGTAATGCAATAAGAAATAGGCAACATATTCGAAATACATATTTAGGCAACAAATGAGCATATAGCAATATGACATGTATAAATGATGCTTGTAGTAAATCATGCTTACATAGGACATATTACATGTTTAGGAAGAGACCATCAATAGTAACTAAGGCCTACCACCTCCTTGGCGAGGCTATTGAGGTACAAACCCCTCAACATTGTTGCACAGGCCTATTACCTCCCAAGCGAGGCAATTGAGGTACAAACCCCCTAACCTAGTTGCACGGGCCAACTACCTCCCGAGCAAGGCTATTGAGCTACAACCCCCCAACTTGGTTGAACAGGCCTACTACCTCCGAGTGAGGCAATTGAGGTACAAACTTCCCAACATGGTTGCACAGTCCTACTACTTCCCGAGCTAGGAAACTGAGGTACATACCTCCCAATATGGTAGCTCGGGCCTACTACCTCCCAAAAGAGGCAATTGATCAACTTCCACCACTATAGATACTTTATATGAAATCAACACACTTATACCATACTTTAATCATCATAAACTCATACAAATCATAGGTCATGCAATAGAACATCAATGGCTCAAGAACAATAAACAGGACATTTTATAAAACACTTGGTGGGTGTGTAATGCCAGTGTAAAACCATGAAATTAAAGAGTGAAATCATGCAAGAATTCTTGAAGTGAATCATCCCACTAATACTTGGTGACACCAACATACAATATACATCAAAACCCTTAATCAAATCTCAACATAAATCAAAGACTCATAGCTCAAAACATGCTAAAATAGTCACATCTTTACAAAACACCAATATCGTTCATAGTCAAATTCATAATAGAAGACCCATAAGTAAAATCAACTTAGAAACATGAAATTTGTGTAAAAAGGAAGCTTGGGCACCATGGGTGAAAGGAACCAATGGTTGAAATCCACATACCTTAGCTTTGGAGAATTCTTAATAAAGATTGGAAATGGAAACTTGAAGCTTGAGTGAAATCCTTAAGATCCGTATGAGTTTTGGGACTTGAAATTTGGGGTGAAATATTTGTCTAAGTGTTTGCAGAGTATTGGGGAATGTCTTATATCATATAAAGGTGAAACATGGCTAAGTATAGGTATTTTCACGCGTGGAAGGACTTACGCCCAAGACCCAAAAGCCTTGGACCGAGCTAATAAGAAAGGGCAATTTTCAACACTGAGGCGCGCCCCTAGCGTGTCACGCCTGGGCGTGAATCCTCACTGGAAATCGCATTCTCGGAAAATTGAAATTGCGTTTCGTTTTCTCTAAAATAGGGGTTAGACCCATCTCCTCCTCAATTTTGTCTCCTGAAAAAGAATATGAAGTCGAATTTTTGATATCACTCATGGATTTTGAGATAAATGAAATTACGATTCCGGGCAATTTCAAGGCACATTTTCGGGCATATTTTTGAGTCATTTCAATATCTCTCCCTTGGGAATATTCATCCCCGAATGTCAAAGTGACGTACGTAAGAAAAGTAACCATGAAGAAATTCTCCCCAGCAAGAATGCAATAATGCACTTAAACACCATTTTCAAAAATCTCAACATAAGTGTTAAAATCACTATGAACTTGTCAAATATAAACATGAATATATGCAAATGGCATAAGGGCTGAGACTTAAGACTTGAAATCATAACAAGGACTCGATTCGTTATTATAAGCTTGAATAAATAAAACAGGTATGAATATTGCTTCTCCATGCCCGCTCCGGCTCACCGAGAGAGACTATCAACTTGCCGATTCTTCCAAAGGGACTTGACGAACACTACATCCTTATTAATCAACTTTTTCCATCCATCCATCCAATATTTACATTGGGATCTTCTCCTAAGCCAACTTATCCTCCACAACACCTACAAACTCAAAGAGCTCTACAGCACTAGAGTCACCAACACATCCCCTCAACCTAGAAGCAAGAAGAACCGGACGAACCATGTCCACATCCATAGGAAATTCCCATTTGCAAGCATCCTCACCGATCTTTCTCAACACTCTATAAGGAATCACAAACCTTAAACTCAATTCCCTCTCTTGCCAAACTGGACCACACTCTTCATGGTTGAAACCTTCAAATAGACCTAATCAATAACTTTAAATTCAAGATCTCTTCTCCTCACATCGGCATAGGTCTTTTGACGTCTTTGAGTTGTTTGCAACCTTTCCCTAACCAACCTCACCTTCTCCATAGCCTTCATAACAGATCTGGACCTAACAAAGCCATTTCTCCCACTTTAAACCACCCAACCGGTGATCTACAACACCTACCAAGGAGGGCCTCAAAAGGAGCCATACTAATGCTAGAATGATAGCTATTATAAGTTTCATCAAGAACCCTCTTTCTCAAGTCTTCAACACCAGGCACACACAACCTACCTTGGTACCTAAGGGCACCATCTCCCCCTTAAGAGAAAACCTTCACCTTTCCAACGCTCGCCAAAGCCTTCAATTCTAACAAGGAGGTATCAAGATCTCGCTTTGCTTCTACCTCATCAACTAAAGAAGATTTTTGAACCACCAACAACTACAATACCCCCATAGTCAACGTCTTCCAACCTACCCCTAATCTAGCCAATCGGTGGACCTCCCTAGCCACTCTTTGCTACCACCATTGATATGAACTAGGCTGCCCATGGACACCCTACTCAAAGCATTAACAACAACATTAGTCTTACCGGGATGATAATGCACACTCATATCATAATCCTTAAGGAGTTCTAACCACCTTTTTTGTCTCAAGCTAAGGTCCTGTTTGAGTGAACACATATTGGATACTCTTGTGATCGGTATCAACATGCAGTCCATATAAATAATGACGTCAAATATTCAGAGCAAATACCATGGTGACCAACTCAAGTCATAGTTAGGATAATCCTTCTCATGCATCTCAAATCATCTAAAAGCATAGGCTGTCACCTTACCATTCGCTTCAAAATACAACCCAACTAATTCGGGAGGCATCACCACAAACAACAAACCCCTCAACCCTTCCAGTAGCGACAAGATAGGAGTGGAGACAAGCTTATCCTTCAACGTTGGGAAACTCCTTTCACACTCATCGGTTCACACAAATCTTAGCCTTCTTTTGAGTCAACTTAGTCATGGGAGGAGCAATAGAAGAGAACCCATTCACAAACCTCCGGTGGTAACCCACTAAGCCCCAAGAAGTTACTAATATTCGATGGGGTCAATGGTCTAGGCCAATTTCTAATCACATCAGTCTTCTTAGGATCTACCTTAAGACCATCATCCGACACCACAGGACCTAGAAAGGCAACCTCCTTTAACTAAAACTCACACCTCTCAGACTTAGCATACAACTTCTCTTTCCCCAAGATTTGCAAAACACTACCCCAAAGTGGTTCACAAGATCTAAATAAATCAATACTGTTCACTAAAGACCGCCACGACATGCCAAGGTAGGGTTTTAAGACCCTACTCATGAAAGCCATAAACATAGCGGTGCATAAGTCAACCAATCAACTCCTCCACCACTCAAAATGCTAACTCCTAGCCAGAAAAGGCACCTAGGGATATCACCTACCTCTCGTCTTCAGTTGGGGACAAAATCCGAATCGAAGATCAATCTTAGAGAAGTGACTAACCCATTGAAGTTCATCAAATAGATCATAAATCATTGGGAGAGGGTACTTATTCTTTATGGTGACCCTAATAAGTTGCCGACAATCAATACATTTGTCTAAGGGAACCAACCTTCTCCTACGCAAACAACACCAAGAAATTCATTAGGAATGACATCAAGGAACTCATCTATCACTGTAACAACTCAATAGAATAACTTAAGTTCAACTCCCCTAACTTTTACAAGATGATAAATGACACCCTTAGGGATCAATTGTACCTCAAGACAAGAAATGGGCTTACCTCTTCACTAAGAACGGGTTTATTTGAAAATTGGAATCTAACTCTACGAGTCATACAATCAATGGGAACACAATATGCATGTAACCAATCCATCCCAAGAATGACCTCAAAATCTACCACATCTAATTTAACAAAATCACAAGGCAAGACCAAAATGCAACATGACCACCAAACAATTTCTATAGACCTTTCTAGCAACAATAGACTCACCAATGGGGTAGACACCAATAAGTTCACACAACAACTCGGGGCGCACATGAAGCTCATGAGCAAACAAGGAGGATAATGCAAGAGATAGTGGCACCCGATTCCATCAATGCACACACATCAAAGCCAAAGGAAACATCAACATACCAGTAAGAATATTGGGCTCCACCTCCACTCCTTGAGCCTCTTGATTAACATGACCACCTTGTTCTTGAGGTCAACCACCTTTACACCTTTTTTGAGCATGAAGACAATCAATAAACCTGTGACCCATTTCACCACATCCAAAGCAAGCACTAGAGTTCCCCCAACATGAGCCATCGTAGTTCTTCATACACGTAGGGCATTTGGGCTTGGGCCCTTCACCATTACCACCTTTACCCTTGAGGAGTTTATGAGGACAATCATTTATCTTATGACCCATCTCCCTACAACCATAACAAGCATCCGAACTCTTCAAGCATCAGCCATCATGGCATCTACCACATCTTGGGCACCTAGCATAAGGCACCACACCACCCCCACTTTTGGGACTTTGAAACTTTCCTTCAAAACGGGCCCTCTTGGTCTCCTTACCCTTTCTCTTCCTCATCTTACTACTTGATGTCTCGGAGGCATTCACTTGTTGATTGAAGTGAGTTGTCAATTTTGTCACTCCTTTGGCCAATACCCATAGAGCTTTGCGAACCTCTGTATTTGATATATCACCATCCGGAGTAGCTTGAGACATATTCTGATATGCAATAGTTAAAATAAGAAATAAGCCTTAGGGGACTTAACTCTATCGCACAACATATTTTAAAAGAATGGAAACATATCCTAAAATGCCTCATAGCCTCTCATTCATAGTCGTGGCACGCTTTACAACCATGAATAAGACTCTAATCGATGCGATGTGTTGGACTTCGAGGATCATTAACAATCTAATGCTCTAATATCAATTTTGTCATGACCCAAACTATAGCCTAGACATGGCACGGCGAATGGGGAACCCGAAGAGACCCCAAACAGGCCTCTTAGCATATCATACAGACATCCTTGATCGCGAAATGAGATAAAGTAAAGGAGAAAACATAAACAAAGAAAATAGGGACTAAGGGAGAGAGTTTAATACTTAAATAACATAGATGAGTCAAAACTCTAGCATAATACATAACTTGTCCAACAACACCTCTAGACAATAGAACTTAGCGGGGACGAAGACAAGCAACCTGGCTCCCCTCATATTAATGACCATAAGTATTCTGAAATATATAAGATGTAGTCTAAGAATAATCATGAAAGAAGATAGATATTATCCTAGGACATGAGGACTCAGCAAAGCTAACTTGAACAATCCTTCTAACCACGTGAAGGGGAATCAATGGGAACTCCGGTTCCTATATTAGAATATCATGTACGCATAAAGTATGCATTACTATGTTTGAATATACTAAGTATATAGGACGCAATGCAATAAGAGATAGGCAACATATTCGAAATGCATATTTAGGCAATAAATGAGCATATAGCAATATGGCATGCATGAATGATGCTTGTAGTAAATCATACTTACATAGGATATTTTACATGTTTAGGAAGATACCATCAATAGTAGCCAAGGCCTACCACCTCCTTGGCAAGGCAATTGAGGTACAAAGCCCTCAGAATGGTTGCACGGGCCTATTACCTCCCGAGCAAGGTAATTGAGGTACAAACCCCCCAACCTGGTTGCACGGGCCTACTACCTCCTGAGCGAGGCAATTGAGGTACAAACCCCCCAGCATGGTTGAATGGACCTACTACCTCCCGAGTGAGGCAATTGAGGTACATACCCCCAACATGATAGTTCGGGCCTACTACCTCCCGAACGAGGCAATCGATCAACTTCCAACACTATAGATATTTTTCATGAAATCAACACATTTTGTACCATTATTTCATCATCATAAAGTCATACAAGTCATAGGTCATGCAATATAACATTAATGGCTCAAGAACTCTAAATCGGATATTTTATCAAACACTTAGTGGGTGTGCAATGCTAGTGTAAAATCATGCAATTAAAGAGTGAAATCATGCAAGAAATCTTGAAGTAAATCATCCCACCAATATTGGTAACACCATCATACAATATACATCAAAAGCCTTCATCAAAATCTCAAGAAAAGTCAAAGATTCATAGCTCAAAACATGCTAAAGTAGTCACACTTTTACAAAACCCCAACGTAGCTCATAGTCAAATTCATAATAGAAGACCCATAAGTTAAATTAATTTAGAACCATGAAATTTGTGTAAAAAGGAAGCTTGGGCACCATGGGTGAAAGGATCTAATGTTGAAACCACATACCTTAGCTTTGGAGAATTTTTGATAAAGATTGGAAAAGGAGATTTGAATCATGAGTGAAATCCTTAAGATCTGGATGAGTTTTGGGACTTGAAATTTGCAGTGAAATATTTGTCTAAGTGTTTTGAGAGAGTATTGGGGAATGAACTGTATGATAAAAAGGTGAAATATGGCTAACTTTAGGTATTTTCACGCATGGGAGGACTTAGACCTATGACCCAAAAGCCTTGGACCGAACTAATAAAATTGGGAATTATTAACACTAAGGCGCGCCCCTAGAGCCAAGACAATCTCCGGGCTCACCCTCACAGTCATAAGTTTCCAACATAACAAGAGTCAATACATAGCATAAATCAAGAGAAGTATGTCCTCGAAGTTGAGGACTCACCAACTTGCTTTGAGAGAAATCGTACTAGCTACGTGGAGGAGGAGGATGATCAAGTGGGGCTCCGGTTCCTACATAGTAACATCATGTAGGCATAGAGTATATGTTAGTACATTTGAATGTACTAAGTATGTAGGATGCAATGCAACAAGAGATAGGCAACACAGGCAAAATGCAATATCATAAGCAATAGATAGCATAATAACAATATGACATGTATGAATGATGCTTGAAGAAAAACATGCTTGTAGAACATATTAGACGTGTAAGAAGAGACCAACATTATGGTGGATTGTCACCCCCTACCATCCATGGTGATTGAGGTATCCACCCATCAATTTGTTGATGGTTGTCACACCCTACCATCCATGGTGTTTGAGGTATTAACCCCTCAATTGGTTATGGTCAACTCACAACACTATAGATGTAATTCATGAAATTAATATACATACACACACATACACACACACACAAACACACACACACACACACATACATATATATATATATATATCCTCCTTTCATCCTCATAAAGTTATACAAGTCATAGGTCATGCAATGTATCATGAATAGATCAAGAACCCTAAATTGGAAATTTCATCAAAACTTGGTGGGTATGTAATTCTAGTATAAGATCATGCAATTCAAGAGTGAAATCATGCAAGAAAATTCAATAAAGAACTACCCACCAACTCTTGGTAATACCCTTGTCCAAGATACATCAAAACTCTCCATAGAATCTCAAAATATATCATAGATTCATAACTCAAAACATGCTTAGACAATCACAATTTTCTGAAACCCCAACATAGTTCATAGTTTAAATTCATAATAAGTAAGACCCACAAGGAAATCAACTTAGAATCATGCAATTTATGCAAAAAGGAAGATTGGGCACCATGGATGAAAACAACCAATGGTTGAAACCCACATATCTTAGACCTTGAGTCTCTTGAAATTGAGTTGGGTAAGAATGGAAGCTTGGGATGGAGTTTTGAAATCCAAACTTGTTCTTGAGTTTCCTTGAATTTGTATTGGTGTCTTGGTAGAGGCTTTTGAGAGGATTTGAGAGTGTATTCAAGTTGAGATTAATGAGTTTGATCCTTTGGAATAGGGTTTGTCTGTTAGGGAGGCTAAGATAGCATTGGAAGTCTAAAAAGGCCATTAGAATGAATTAAATTCACGAAAACATTATTAGTGAAAGGATGGAAAAATTGGCAAAGTGATGCCCCACTGAGGCCCACCGGGTCGTGTGGCACTCCATGGGTCATAAGGAGTACCCTTGGGGTGAGACGTGGTCAAAATTTGGAACTTGGAACACTTAGAAAAAATCACGCTTTGTCACTTTGACGAGAGGCACCACAGGTCATATGATGCTACATGGTCCATGTAGTGGCTCGTGGAGTTACACTTGGTGGGAAAAATTTTGGCTTGGAGGCTCCACGCCAGGCTAGATGGCACATCAAGCTTTTCACGACCCGTGAAGATGGTCGTGGCCCCACACTTAGTCAAAAACTTCCCCCTTACGCCAACCTTGCCTCACTTGCACACTCATATGGCTAGCCACACGGTTAGTGGCAAGCCACACGGCCCGTGCCACTGGCCATGTCACATTCCTTAGACAAAAAATGGTCTTTCCAGCTCAAGGCAGCCTAGACAGCCCGTCTAAGGCCCCACTGCTCGTCAAGTTGCCCGTGTGGTTCACTGCACAGGAGAGTCTCACGAAAATGGTCATAACTACTTCATTTGAACTCGAAATGAGGTAAAACAAAGTGCATTGGAATGATAATGCAAAGGGATTTCATTTGACATATCGTGCGTAATATGTTTCCAAGTATGCTAAAAGTTATGCTCATTTAAAGTTGACGTTGGCATAAACCAACACCCAAAACTCAATTCATAAGGAAGTCTTAAACTCGTCTAAGTATTAGAAGTCTCTCATGACCCAAATACACTCCCACCCCAACTAAATGAGGCTTGAAACATGGATACATAAGATCATGGAGTTATGGGGTGTCACATCAATAGTGGGCTTGTATCCCTAAACAAATTTGATCTTGGCGGTGCAAAACCTCGAAGGAATCCCTACAATGTTAGCTATTGTCCAGCCAATGGCCTTTACATGTTTCTTGAGCACCTTAACAAGAGCCCTAATTTATTTTTCAATTAACCCTACTGCAATGATTACTGACAAGGTTTTTTTGTTGCCCAAGAAGGAGTATTGCAAGTAATTTGATACTCATTTAGCTCAATTTTTGGTGGCTCTTTAATAGATAGTTTTGCTGGCTGCATTTAACGGTTTTTAGAAATCTATATCAAGCTTGGCCAAGTTTCTTTAATGACCTCCAGTCCCTATCATTGTAGCCAACACTTCATCATAATCATTCTTATTTTCTCCACATAATTTCATCTATTGATCAGCTCTTGAATAAGCCAACTCCCTAAGGTCTTGTATAGCCTCATCTACCACATCAACGATTGTATTTACATGGAAGTCATTAGGTCTTCTTAGTGCTGTATTAATATTTAAACTTACCTCTTCACCATTCACCTTGAATTTCAGACTCCCATTTTCAACATCCACCAAGGCACTACCTATAGCTAGAAATGGTCGGCCCAAAATCAATATCCATGTCATAATCCAAAACTATGAAATCAACCGGGAAAATGAACTTATTTACTCTCAACAAGACATCATACATTATCCGACTGACCCTTTGGTTGACTGATCAACTATAAATAGCTTCATGGTTGTTGGCGCTAAAGTATTCATATCAAGTTGTTCAAACACCAATAGAGGCATTAGATTTACACTAGCCCCTAAATCACATAGGGCTCTCCCAAACTTGCATATTCTGATAGTGCATGGTATTATGGATGCACTCGGATATTCTTTCTTTGCAGCCACATGTCTAGTTAAAATGGCAATATAAGTACGCGGAATCTCATTCATTTCACACTCTAAGGCTCTCTTTTTAGTCACCAATCTCTTCATAAATTGTGTATATGCTGGAATTTTGTTAAAGGCCTCAACCAATGGAATATTAATTGCCAAAGAAGTGAAAATGGACAAAAGTTTCTGAAACTTAGCTTTGTCATCTTCTTTGCCTTACCATTTAGTGGAAGTTGCAGTACCTATGTACAACTTTTGAGGAGTGACTCCCTTTTCAATCATTTTTGTTTGAGCTCCTGTTGTTCTGTCTCCATCTTCAATACCACACACACTCTCCAGCTAATCGAGAATGTTGTTACTTTCATTTACCTCTTCATACTCCTTGCTTCCCCCAAATAAAGGAGTATCAGATCCCCAGCTAGATTCACAAGGATTGCTACTTTTGGTAGTGATTTCCATGCATAATTGGTCATTTCCTCTGGTTGGGTTGTGCATCTAGACTGAGAGAGCTGATAACTAAGCTTCCAGACTTTTAATTGAACCTGGGTAAGATAACACATTTTGGTTCAACTGGGAGAATCTTGACTTTATCTTACTCAGCACATTTTTTGAATCTTCTACTTTGTTCAAAATTAGAGCAAATATCTCATTAACTTGTGATTTGTCTGACTTGGCACATTGTTGGGATGAATTAAATCTCTCGTGTCTCTTATCATAATATTGCAAAGATTTGCTCATTCTTCGATTGTCAGTCTAACCGATGCTATATTTCTGACCTTGATTCTTAGTTGACAGTTGAAAGGTTGGCCGAGAACCCAATACTTGATTCCCAATGAAGTACACTTCTTCCTCGCGACTGTTCCCGCTCAACTCATGTTCATAGGGAAAGATACTTGCACCTTGAACAACATTAAGTTGTTGTACTTTGGTCACATATTGTATGACAAAATCCAGCCGTTTCATCATTTTTCCTATGACCTTATCTCTCTCCTTCTGCTTAGCCAACTGCTCCGTGGATTTCCCCCCATTGAGGCATAATCCTCATGAGTGTACCATGCCTTGCTTATTTTAGTTACTTCATCCAGCAATTTTGCGGCCGCTGCAAATGTTTTATTCATAAGCCCACCACAGACTAGCCAATCTGCCATATTCTTATTGATGACACTTAAGCTTACATAGAAATATTATAACAACAAATGATCAGGAATACTATGAGTTGGGCACTGTAGTAAAAACCTCTAAAATCTTTGCCAAGCCTTATGTAATGGTTCATTACTAACTCTTCTAAAATTTTCTGTGTTCCTTCTCATCTTGATCAATCTTGAAGGTAGAAAGAATCTCTCAAGGAACTCATTTTTCAATTCTTCCCATGATGCAATTGATCTAAGTGAAAGCTTGGCCAACCATTTCATGGACTCTCCCGTTATGGAAAAAGGGAAAAGCCTTAGTCTAATAGCTGACACACCAATAATTGAATAATGAACACACATCAATGAAGTTCTGAAGGTGTTCATGGGGGTCTTCACATGCTTGTCCTCCAAATAATCCCCTAAGCCAAAGTAACTGAAATTTTGTATTAGTGATTTTGAATTTGGCATTTACAACTATCGAGGGCGACAAGATTACCCCATTATTGCTCACTTGGTGTCATTTGATATTTTGAAGGTCACTTATATCTTCCATGATTTCACCTTTGATGCTCTGCTCATCATCCATTTTAGCACCTACTCTTTAACAACAAAAACAACAATAAAATTGTGAAATTAATTCCAACTACAAGGATAAAACTCAACAAACACTTCAATATGAACATGCAAATTTCCCCGCAACAACGCCATATTTGATGTCGCTCAACCCGGCCACTCAAAGGAAGCAGGGGTAGTCATCATCAGCATAATAATCCAACTGAGAGGTTGGGGCCGATGCGACAAGGAATTATTATTCAAAGTAGAAGTGACTCGTTAGACTAAGTGTAGGATCTTGGGGGGTTGAAATATTAAAAAATTATGATTGGACTACACAAATTCTAATTAACAATTTAAACAACAAATAAGGGAAAATGTTGGGATGTGCAAATATGGGAATCGATCTATCAACTAGGTCTAAATATTCGACTAAATAAGTTGATATTGAGTGAATAGGCTAGGTTGCTTGTAACCCACGTTCAGCTATGATACACAAGTGTTTCACATGAATCAACTATGAAATCATACATGGACTGCCAAGGACACGCTTGGCCTAAGAAGTCTTAGCAAAATCCTTAATTCCTTAGCCATTGAGTCCATGGCTATGGACTTCAACTGAAACCCCAAGAGGTTTCCATCCATTATATCCAGTCTACACTCTAATCATTCTGGCTAAGACAATAATAAGAGATTTAGAGTTAACCCCAAGTTTGCAACCTTGACATTGCAGATTAAACATAGGAATGTATATAAATTCACTCAAGTCAACAACAGATAAGTCAACATATCAAAGACGCAACAGATAAATTAAAAACCATATCAATAACACACCCCCAACATGAGTATTTTAGCCACACATGCTAGAATTAACATAGCAACATCAGTCATGGATAACTGATGTCACCCAAGTCATATCTCTTTTTTATAGACTAAAGCGGTCATTGTCAAGATATAAAACCTAATCAAGGTTAGGTTCGAACCTATAGGGAATACATAGACTCGAGACCAATTCATCAACAAGCAATTCAAGTAGTTAACTAACTCAATTCCCAAAGGGGTTAGTAATAATCAACTATCATGAGAGACAATCAATAATAGAGGGCAACTAGGGTATCGTGTTCCCCATGATTTCCCAACTTAGTATCACTGGATAACACAATTCTTGTCTAGTGTATACCATTTAGGACAAAAATTTAAGTTCACCAAGCCCTTAATCAAAGGTGAGAGGCGAATTTCACTATCCGACTTGGCCCATCTCTATAGTAATCAATACTAACCATTAACTATAAGTCCTAGTACAACCTCCCCTTCACCTACTTCGGTTGATTAGACGAGAACACTGTCACGCCCCAAAGTCCCGTTAGGGCGGACTGCCACCCGTTGCCGATAAGTCTCGGGAGAATCAACCTGTAACTATGTGCTTTCTATATATATTATAAGGGATTTCTACCTTTAACATGCCTTAAAGCAGATAAACACTGATAACAAGTCAAAAGGAAATGCATATGACTAGGCCATTGGGGCCACGCTGTCTAAAGTACGAGACATGACTACACTTTGCTTTACATAGTCTACAAAGCCTCTAAATAAAGAAAAACATCTGACAAGGGTCGGGACAGGCCCCGCCTCAACTAACTGTACAATATATATATAAGCTCTAGACATATACAAAGCCTCGAAGCAACCTGGAGCTTGGTGACAACAGCTGAATATCCTGTACTCCTACTGGGGCGATCTACTAGCACCTGTACCTACAGCATGAAATGCAGGTCCCCGGTAAGGGACATCAGTACGAGATAATATACTGAGTATGTAAGGCAGGGAACACTATATATGATATAACAACTCAAGTGAAACCATACACTGGTGTATCATAAGAGACCACCTTTAGTTATACTATGGGATCCTGTAGTTTATGTTCTTTATATTACTTTACCTTTACTGTAAAATCTGTGCACATCTGTAATAAAAATGACCAACTGATCAGTAGTGAAACTATATTGGGTTCGTCCCTGGCTAGGTTATACTCAACCCCTCGGGCCACCCCCTATGATAGGATCGTCCCTGGCTAGATACTATCTCCACCCCTCGGGCAACCACCTATCAAAAACTGTATACTTTATCTTTTAATTACTTTTAAGATGATTCTTTTGGTGGCCATAATATTAGAGCTGTAGGATTGTATATGTAGCATGTGACATGTGGATAATCACACAAGACAATATGACAATGAAAAGGGTACATTACACAAATGGTGAAATGCGTATGAGATAGAACAACTCATGAACTTTATTTTGTAGCAGGAACTCATGTAACTTGGTGTCAAATAATGTATGCAGGTTTGAAAGTGGATGTATATGGAACCATATGAATATGTAAAAGAGTAGAGACATGGTTAATAGTTGCGTCGGAGTTGGTGAGTGCTTTTATGTGCCAAGAAGGGATCTATGTTTCATGACAAGTAATACGAAATCAAGTAACCTTACATACCTCGCCATTGGACCTTGTTACTATATCAAGATAACCTTAACTTCCTCCAAATACTTATCTACAACATAGTAAGGCATAAAACTAGCATTAAATAGCCAATAGATACACCTTGGCAGTCCACATAAGAAAATGATACACGGGCTGCAAACGGGTATTTATAAACCCGAGCGTATTCCTTTCACTTTTCCGCTCCTAATCTTATTTTCTCATACACATTAGCATGTATATATCATGTATAGCCTATTTCAATGCCATAACAGTCTTACAACAGCCCACAAAGCACAACACCACAATTCCACACAATCTAAAAATAGACAGCATAAGGTTACCTTCCTTCGCTACATTTCGACGTTGACAACTCCAAACCTATTCCACCTCTAACCAAACTGTTCTAGCAACATTTACAAACATAAATAGACCTTAAACAGTCTTATAACAGCACTTAAGAAGTCATGAAGGACGTGGGCTAATAGCCTTATATACAACAGCCCGCAAGTTCC